>OX461809.1:4386403-4606542 GCA_949802685.1 Dicyrtomina minuta
AGTGAAGCCCATCCAATTTGTGTGTCTGTCTGTCTCTCTGTATTACTTTCACGCTTGGATGACCTGAACGTGTACAGAGGATGGAAGCTAAATAAATACGGACAGTCAGCTATACATAACATAATATATCGTCTGTGGAGAACCAAAATGGCCCATATCCATTTGTAGCTAAAAAACAATATCCACTATCTACAGAAATATTGAAACATGTCTTGAAACCATTTTAATAGAATACTTTGCACTTTTCAAAAACATGTAAATACAACATTTTAACCTTTCAAAAACATGTAAATAGGGCATTTTACACCCTTTCAAAAACACGTAAATAGGGCATTTTGCACCCTTTCAAAAACATGTAAATAGGGCATTTTGCACCATTTCAAAAACATGTAAATAGGGCATTTTGCACTCTTTAAAAAACATGTAAACAGGTCATTTTGCACCTTTTTAAAAACATGTTAATAGAACATTTTACACTTTTCAAAAACACGCAAATAGAACATTTTACACTTTTCAAAAAAACGCAAATAGAACATTTTACACTTTTCAAAAACTCCTAATTAACATTTGACGCATGTTTCTCGTTTTGTTTTTATGACATAGCTCATTTTGGTTGTAGGTTAAATTGGATATGGGTCATTTCGGTTCTTCACAGACGATATGTAACTGGATATGGGGATCGGAGATTTAAAATATGCAAGAAATGTTTCTGACTATTTGTGAGATGCGACCGATTTGAGAAACCAATGATATGCTCCATGAGCTTCCTATATAACTTGAAAAGAATCCCTTTTCAGACTGAATTAAACATACAAAAATGTGTCGTGGTGGTTTGAATATAATTACACGTGTACGTACGTAGCCAGGCCCAGACATTCATTTTTTCCTCCAGATGACAGCTACCTGTGTAACGTCAACTCATTCCCAGTGTCTCTCTCTGACCTGGGCTCTGTTCCGTGTGTAAAAGGCATCGGAGAGAATGCTTTTTTCTCATGTAGCATCACATCACAGATAGGCTCACTAGATTTCTATGCACTATTCAGTGAGTGCCAGTGCCAGTGCCATGATTGTGTGTGTGTATGTGTGTGTGTGGTATTCCATAAAACTATTATAGACACTGCAGAAGCTTGATGAGGTTGTCAGTTTCCCTTCCGCGAACCATTATGTCATGAGCACGATCAAAATTCACGAGTCGTATCCTTCCAAGAAGAACCCCTCAAATCTCACATTCAATATTTATTTTACCAGTCTCAGTCTCAGTCCCAGTCTATCAGCATAGTAATACATACGGCTTCTACATTAGCTACACTGCAGCCCATTTGAATGTCTCACGCAAAAAAAATATCTCATTTATACTTACTAAGGATTGGAACTTGGATAAGATTGGCAGCTGATTGACTTTTTTGACTGCATCTCTCGCAGTGTATAGGATTTACGACACTAAAAACAAAAGAAAGGAGCACATGAATAGACAGACAGTACATTTCTATGGTGTAGTTAGTATATAGGTATTTTTTATTCTCATTCCTGGATGTTTAAAAAAAATGTGTATAAAACTGTTGGTGTGAAGGGAGACCTTTTGATTTGCTGTCGATATTCCGACTATCTCCATAGCATACGTAGGTACATACGCCCAGATTTGGCTGGATCCGAGATGGAATTCTCAGTTTTTCCCACTCCCTCCTCCTAATGTAATCAAACAAAAAGTGTACTAATCGTCGTAGTTAATAATATAGTAAGGGCAAACGTAGCTCCCTTTTGTAGCTACACAAAAACATTTCTACGGCATTTAAAAAAACAATAATAAAATCATAATAATAACATAATATATGAAATGTGAGGAATTGTAATTGTATGAATTGTAATTGTGCTTCTGCCTCTGCTCATTACTACCCCGAAAAATTCCTCACTAATTTCTATACAGAACACAGCTACGCAATATGGAGAGTATATTTGTAAATAATTGAGATGACAATACAATTAATTTGAATTCCGGGCCAAAGGGATTTGCAAATGGTTAAATGCCGTCCTTGTTATGTAATTAGTAAATATAAATAAATACGCGTGGAATCAATATCAACATACCTAATCCATGCGTCTCTTTCCTTGTGCGATAGAGAGATAAATAATGTGATACAGAAATGGGAAACAAACTAAATGGATGATGGGAATTGTTGTTGTCGTTTTGCAGGACATGGTAGTAGTGAGAATGACAGGGGACAGGATGGTAGAGGATCATAGACGAAGCCGTAAAAAACCTGTGGTGAAGCAAGAGCCGCCGGAGGAAGACATTCTGGACGTGTTTGATGAAGACATTTTAATGGGGGCGGAGCTGGACTTGGACGTGGACCCGGACGACTACGACCAGGACGGGGGGGACGTGAGTAGCAATGACGATGACTTGGGGAGTAGTGGGAACTCCACCTCCTCCTCCTCCACGTACCGGAACTCTGTGGACTCGGGATCTTCGGAGCGGGGTGGGGATGCGGGGAGTGAGAAGGGTGGGGGGAAGCGGAGCTTATTGACCAGTTCTCAGGACAGTGGACACGGACACTACAATAGTGGGGGGAGTGATAAGTCTGGGAGTGTGGGGAGTAGTGGGAGTGGGAGCAGTAATCGCTCCTCGTCACAACAGGAGAGGAAGCGGAAGGCGGGGGCTTCCGCCCGGGAAAGAAATCTCCGCCGCTTGGAGTCAAATGAGAGGGAGCGGCAGCGGATGCACAGTCTTAACGACGCTTTCCAGGTAAGCAATAAATCCGCCACATTTACTTTCTTACACACTGTCCAGGGCCGGATAATGCGGTTAGCGCATAGGCAGCCCGGCGAATTTTTTAAAAACTTTTAAAAATGGAATATTTTGAACTTTTCAAAAACGTCCTAATAAACATTTTTGCACATTTCAAAAACATACAAATACAACATTTTCCACTTTTCAAAAAACATGTAAAAACAACAATTTGCACATTTCAAAAACATGTAAATATAACATTTTCCACTTTTATCAAAACATGTAAAAAGAATAATTTGCAATTTTCAGAATTAAGTATATATAACATTTTAAACTTTTTTTTAAATAGTCAATTGAATACTTTGGTTTGCGAAAGAAAACGTTCTATAAAATCAAAATGGTATTTGTTTCGAAACTACTGCGCTGCCTAAAAGGCATTCCTTCGTCCGGCCCTGACACTGTACATTTAATTATACACAATTCACTCTGTCTCTTTTGTCTCTACAAACTACTTTTTATTTGGCGGGAAATTTAAATCCGCCAATTTTTAAAAACAAAATCTAGGAAAAAATTTAAAATTTACCATCACTGTTTCTGCTAAAGCTCCCACTACATGACGGCGACGGCCAAAACTCTCGCCTTTCAATTCATTTTTATATTCGCCGACACTTTTATCCTGAACACATCTTTTAGAGCCGCATTTATTTTTATTTCCCTATTAAACATTCGTCATACTGAGAAGTAGCCTATTCACTTTTCGCTGAGTGTGAGTGAGTGGAGTGGAGGTGATTTGGTCTGGTCTGGTGCTGGTGGTGCGAGTTGTTGTACATCATTTAAAGGGCAATTCATTCCAAGTCCAAGTGGCACGTAACATTATGTACACAGAGACTACGCTACAGCTGCGTGTAGGGCTCCTCACAAGAAAAGTAGGCAGTGTTCGAGGGCCTTGGAGCGTGTAAAGAAGATATCTGTATTGGATAAGCTGCAGCCCATCCACCAACTAAACTACCATCACAATCACCAGAACAGCTACTCACTCTCAGAAACAAGATACGTATGAAATTATTCGTGCTGCGAGGAGAGAGATGATGGTGGACTCTGTTCCGTATCCGTATCACCAAATCCACCAGCCAAGGCATAGTTAGAGAGTACACACTATATAGCTATAGCTTATACATCATAGGCCTGGGGGGACTGGGAAATAAACTAACTCAGCATCATCTCATCATCAGACACATTTCCAAACAGACATCATCTAATTCCGTTTCTGGCCAGGGCCGGACGAAGGAATTGGTTTTAGGCAGCAGTTTGTTTCCATACAAAAATCACCATTTGGATTTTATTGGTGGTTTTCTTTGGTAAAGCAAAATGTTGTATTTACATGTTTTACAAAAGTCCAAAATGTCCTTTTTACTTGATTCAGAAAAGTGCAAAATGGTCTATTTACATGTTTTGAGAAAAGTGGAAAATGTTGCATTTCCATGTTTTTGAAATGTACAAAAAAATTTATTTTGCATGTTTTTGAAAAGTCTCAAAATATTCTATTTACATATTTTTGAAAAGTGCAAAATGTTCCATTTACATGGTTTTTGAAAATTCAGGCAGCAGGGGCTGCCTGCGCTCGCCGCATTATCCGGCCTCGTTTCTGGTTGTAGTCTGTACTTCTCTTCCCCCAACTTCCAAAATATGAGTTTCTCAATGTCGATGTCCTGTAACAATTAATTTCTATGGGAGCAAACTACACATTCGATTTTGAGTTGGTCATTTCCAAGCTCAAGTCTCTGTTTTGAATTGAAGGGACATTTGAAAAAATTGGCAAATAATTTGATAATCGTTATTAGATTTTCCGCTGCTCTTCGACGACCAGTACCATTACCACCAGTCTAGTGCGATAGTAAGTAAAAGGGCATATCTAATGGTAAGTAGCGAGTAGAATTGCATAGTGGAATAAAATAAAAGATGTGTTTCGTGTAAGTGGTTTTACTTCCTTTTAAAAGGTGGCTTGGATGGGGATAATGGTGAGAGATGGAGAGAGGACTAGAGTTTTGGGATTGTGAATTTGGCGCTGATAAAAGCCCGTGTTAAATGGAAACAAGTCATTAAAAATTAACAGATGAAAGAACAGGGAACCTGTCCGCGCGGCATAGCATCGCATCATTATTGCATCATTGCATATAATTACATAGCCATACAGCAGCCTCGGCATCGGCCCTGCTCTTCATCTCTCACACACACTTTACACACAACATAACATAGAGAGTGCATCTCGAGACTCGAGAGTGCAGTTTTGGTTTTGGTTTTGGTTTTGGTTTTGGGCTTTGCTTCTCTTTCATAGGGAGGAACATGAACTCAATCCATACGTTACAAACTACAACTATACAACTACACTACAACCGCATCCACACACCATCACCACCACTGTACCTCTACACGCATACATATCTCACTTTCCTCAACCAACCAAACCATTGACCATTTTTAAAAAGAATATTACCACCACTTTCTTTATTATTATTCCTTTTTTTTAAGGAGCTGTACATACGCCGGTGCCGCTGCCGGTGCCGGTACCGGTACCGGCATAATAAACTCTGTAATTTTTACAAATTCTCTCAAACAACTGAGGGAAGTTCTCTTAATTGTCCATCTGTATTGACTACAGTACACCCCTTCATTTTTTCCTATTATTTATTACTAGGTACATTATTTGAATGGGCCTAAACATGAATGATTCGTCCACAATTTTTTTTTCCTCTGTATATTATTTACATTGCAATTTAAAATCATAATTTTTTTAATTTACAATTTACAATACGGATATTAGTCTTTCTTGTTGAATGCCGAGTCGTGTAGTAGTAAGTTTGTAAGTTGTTGGGAATCATAAAATATTTTTATGATAGGCGTGTAAAAATTCGGAATGCAAGAGCATATATCGTCAGTGAAGAACCAAAATGACCCATTTCCATTTTTAGCTAAAAACAATATGTATTATCTACAAACATATTTAAACACGTCTTGAAAGCATTTAAATGGAATATTTTACACTTTTCAAAATCATGTAAATAGAAAGTTTTGCACTTTTCAAAATCATGTAAATAGAACATTTTACACTTTTCAAAATCATTCAAATAAAACATTTTGCAAGTATCAAAATCATTCAAATAAAACATTTTGCAAGTTTCAAAATCATTCAAATAGAACATTTTACACTTTTCAAAATCATTCAAATAGAACATTTTACGTTTTTCTAAACCTCATAATTAACATTTTACGCATGTTTCTTATTTGGTTTGTATGACATAGCTCATTTTGATTCCAGTTTAATTTGGATATGGGTCATTTTGGTTCTTCACAGACGATATGATGATGATTCCTTTCCGCTCATAAGATGCAAACTTACAAGTAGTAAGCTACCAATAAAAGGACTATATCTATTAGTATTAGTATTAGTGTAAGGAGATTACATCAGAGGCAGATTAATTTACAGAACTGTATTTTGTGCCCCCCTCCTCCCCCACACACAAAGGTAGACGTAGACTTGAAACTCAAAATTAGTAGGAGCAGTAGTAGTAGTAAGTAGTATGGATCGATGAATTCAGTTACACTTTTGTATTTCCTTTCATTCTGTTTCTGTTTCTGTGATTCTGTTTGTATTTGTATTTTTGTATGATTCGAGTGCTGCAGAGTATTTTTGATGCAATTAGCTGTTTGGTTGGGGTTGTGAAAACTGTTCATGTGATTATGATTTACACTAAATAATATATATAATTAGCTCGCATTCTCAAAGAAAACCGGCACAATTCCCATTTCCTCGAGTGAACCTTCTTGCACTTTACAAGCAAGACTTTAAAAAAATGCATCATCTCCCTGTAGTCTGCGTAGTCTGTTTATTACATCTCCACGTGCTACCAACCAACATTTTTATACAGAGGAAAAAAAATGACCAAAGTATCATAATTTGGATGATAGAATCTGGTGGAAACTAAGAATACTTAACAAGGATCTACATACACATAGGAAAGACGAGGCCAAGTGCCTCTGCTTAATTAGAATTGGGTGCAATTAGCTCCGAACTGAGCTAAAAGTATAACTACAATGGAGAGGAGTGTGTGTGTGTGTGTGGGGTGAAAACTTGTTATTGAAGGGTTGAGTGAAGACTGTCAAGATCCCACTGTAGATCAATGCACACCTCTCTAAGAAACAGAAATCTTCCAAAAAAAATTCAAATAGTAGAAAAAAAACAACAAATAATATATGAATTTTGTATGAATTAAATTAGATTATATAGCTGTGAATCAAGTATCAAGTTGAGCGGTAGTCGTAGTCAGTCAATGAGAAGCGAAACCATGTTTGGTTATTTTCCGTGTAGATTGTCAATCAAGGAGGTTGTGTTGTTAGTATTGTGTTCATTTTGAGCAGAAAAGCAGAACATAAGAACGGCGAAAGAAAGAACCAGAAGCAGGCCATGCCATGATTATAGGATTAATAATAAAACAGAAACAAATTAAAAGACAAAGTAACGTGTACAAGATGCACTTCATGCACTTTTCCATTCATTCCCTTATTGTACGTATTTCATAGTCCGGTGCTGGTGCCGGTGCAGGTCCCGGTTAATAAGGAGCATTTAAGCAGGTGTCTTCACTACTTATTAGAAACGAGAGACTTATTTTTTTCGACACACACTCCGTAACATTCTTCTAACAGGGCCAGATAATGCGGCTAGCGCAGCGCAGGCAGCCCCCGCTGCCGCTGAATTTTCAAAAACATGAAAATGGAATATTTTGAAATTTTAAAAAACATGAAAATAGAATATTTTGAACTTTTTAAAAACATGAAAATGGAATATTTTGAACTTTTTAAAAACATGAAAATAGAATATTTTGAACTTTTAAAAAACATGAAAATGGAATATTTCGCACTTTTTAAAAACATGTAAATAGAATATTTTAAACTTTTTTAAAACATGAAAATGGAATATTTTGAACTTTTTAAAAACATGAAAATGGAATATTTCGCACTTTTAAAAAACATGAAAATGGAATATTTCGCACTTTTAAAAAACATGTAAATAGAATATTTTAAACTTTTTTAAAACATGAAAATGGAATATTTTGAACTTTTTAAAAACATGAAAATGGAATATTTCGCACTTTTAAAAAACATGAAAATGGAATATTTTGAACTTTTTAAAAACATGAAAATGGAATATTTTGAACTTTTCAAAAACATGTAAATAGAATATTTCGCACTTTTAAAAAACATGAAAATGGAATATTTTGAACTTTTTAAAAACATGAAAATGGAATATTTTGAACTTTTCAAAAACGTGCTAATAAACATTTTTGCACATTTCAAAAACATGTAAAAAGAACAATTTGCACTTTTCACAATTAAGTATATAGAACATTTTACACTTTTTTAAAATGGTAAATACAACATTTTGATTTACAGGAAAAAAACGTTCTAAAATCAAAATGGTATATTTGTTTCGAAACTACTGCTGTCTAAAAGGCATTCCTTCGTCCGGCCCTGATTCTAAAGGGATGTAGCTATATAGGTAGGTAGGTAGGTAGGTACGTATTTTAATTTTAGCATTGCTCATATTTAAAAAATGACACTATGCCCGCTTATCTACTTATACGTCTGTGGCCCAGGCTGGCCCTGTCAAGAAATATCAAAATCAAATGCACGAACACGAAACGAATATTAGGATAGCGTCCCACTATATACGTACTGTGTATATGTATGTACTGTCATACTTACTACAGATAGCTTCGTCAATAAAAAACTAGCTAAGTCGTAATTTCTTTCTCCCCTCGTCGTCGTCGTCAGTCAGTGTCAGATGAGGTCTAGTTAGATAGGTTACATACATTTATATCTATTTTAATTTTAAATGCCATCAGGGCACTACAGTCATAGACTGCGTCCGTAGCCGTAGCCTTTAGTCTGTACATAGGGGCAGACTGGCAGACATCAACAATAAACACGATTTTCCCAACTCAGATTTTTCATAATTTACATTTTATCGTGATTTCAATTTTCTCCTTATGTATGGGTATAGGCTCCTGCTCCTATGCTCTTCCATTGTCTGCTATACTGTATATACTCACAGTTGGGATATACTGTGACGAGTGCAAAAATGATTGTTATATTATTTCAAGTTAGCTCAGTGGTCCTCGTTCGTCGTATCTAGTATCACTCTGTTTGTACTTGTATAATGTGTATAATTACATTGGTATATACTTTCCTTTATAAAATGATGATATTTAGTTATTTGGGTTGATATGCTGTTCCTATGGGGAGATGTGTATTTTTTTGTCAAGTACCTAGATATGAGTACCTACGTAGACATAGCAAGTCATGATTATTTCTCAGCGTCAGTTCATGTATTGGATTTGGATATTCGTGGAAGCACCACCAGTACCAGTTGCTGCTCCTCACTTTTTCGAGAGTATAATAGAGAAATCCAGGATGTTTAAATATCGAAATAAAAATAGAATAATCTGTCGTGAGAGAGAGAGAAAATTGTAATGTGTGTCAACTCGGTAATTACAATGTTGCGTTCAATTCTTTATTGTTATCACCAGCGTCATCCATCCAGACCCAGAGAGTTGGCTTTGGCTTTGGCTTTGGCTTTGGCTCGTCTCCCTTTATGAACGCTGCTCCAGTCAAAGTCATGAGCCATCCGCTTATATAATTTATTGTCAAATAATCAACCACAAAGCACACAACATACCTACAGCAGACCTACCTACGTACTACATCCATCTGCTACCATTACGTATTCGTCCTAACTTCAAATAAAAAAACTAAAATATTCCGTATAAATAATTTTGAAATACGGAGAAATGGAATAAATCTATATTATTTGGTAAAATTACACATGCATAATATAAGAAATCTGCTTGTAATTTCGTATAAAAAGGAAAATAATAAAACAGCCTCTGTTGTTGTGATGAGTGGGACTAATGTAGCTTCACGTGAATTATTTTATTAATTCCAGATCTGTTTCCAAATGTAATTCTATCTATCTGCTATACATTGTCATATATCGTCATCGTCTGTGAAGAACCAAAATGACCCATATCCAATTTAACCTACAACCAAAATGAGCTATGTCATAAAAACAAAATGAGAAACAAGCTTAAAATTGCTAATTAAGAGTTTTTGAAAAGCTTAAAATGTTCTGTTTGCATGTTTTTGAAAGGTGTAAAATGTTCTATTTTCATGTTTTTGAAAAGGTGCAAATTGTTCTAATTCCATGTTTTTGAAAAGGTGCAAAATGTTCTAGTTCCATGTTTTTAAAAAGGTGCAAAATGTTCTATTTGCATGTTTTTAGAAAAGTGTGCAAAATATTTTATTCCTACCTATCTACATAATTTACCGGATTTTCCACGATATCGAAATATTTGACCCATTTCAACGTGTGATGTACCATTCGAAAGGTAACGACGAGTAGATTCCAAATAACGGACTCTGGTAGAATTTACTCACAAACGTTCATCATTTGTTTTTTAAAAACCGTTACTTTTTTTGAAAATTCCGCCGAAAAATTTGTGTACATATGCGTCGCAAGCCTAAAACAAAATACCCGTTTTCTTAGTTTTCAAAGGGCTTTCAAATTTTTTAAATTTCAAATCAAACCTTTAATTGCTTTCACAATACTGCATACAGTCTTATGGCAATTGGCATCTTTTTTTACGTCCTACACATATTTTTAGTAATTAAATTGCGTGTAGTTCTATGACAACCAACTTGCTGACGAAGATTTTTAAAATTTACTTGTTAATTACAAGTACTTTGCATTCATTACATTTTAATATTTTGAGAATGTTTTACTATTGAAAAACAAAAAATGCTATTAGTGCGTGAAGAGCCTTTGCTTGTACAATACTGCATTGCACACATACTCGATGTCGATAACAACGTACGTGTTCTTAGCAAATTATAAGCACTTGTAGGAATTAGGAATTTAGCTACAAGGATAAAAGAATAATTCCGATTCAGTTCTGTCCCAGGTCAAACTAACTTATCGGGAAAAAAGGCATTTTAAACGCTCAACAATTAAAATTGTGTAATCTTCAAAAATGGTTTTCGTAACAAACTACTTTACATCTGTAATAATTGCGACGGGAATCTTACGATTAGCCGCTACTTATATTATCCCTTCTGGTACACATACAAATATACGATTCAGAATTCAGAAATATCAAGTTAAAAATTTATATTTAGTAATAAGTATTACCAATAATTGCATCCCCTTAATAGGTTTTTCGTGCTACGAATGTGTGTACTCTGATGAAGAGACTTACGGTCTTGCGTTTCAAGCCGAATTTAAAGTACCGTTTACTTCAAAGTGTCTTAAACCTAATGGAGAAATTACCCTGGTGGGGGGCTGCAATGCAACTGAACAATCGTGTTCGAGGACTTCCATGACTGTCACTGTCAACGATATGTCAATCAAAGTTTTATTACGACAGTGTCATGAAGGTTCTTTCCAAGGAAAAGGAGAAACGTGCGCAGATTTTTCCCAATCAGCGCAAAATGCAAGACACTTGGAAATTGTAGAAAAGACTAAGTCTGTCAGAGCAGGGACGGGGGCGGGGGCGGTGGCAGGCACATTCAAAGGGACCGGCTGTATTTGTAGTAGCAATAAGTGTAATAGTAATCCAGCAACCCCTGGAGCACCGGGTAAAGCAAATCATATTCAAACATCGCTTCCCGTAAACGCCTTCGCCATCTGGTGTCTTTCGCTCTACTATTCCTCACACAGCACATAGACACCAATAATTTTAACTCTTATGCAATTAACGTGTAGCCTCATTACAAAATTACAGCAAAGCAATCAGTACGAATGGAATAAATAGCACTCTGAATGGCAAATTACCAAATTTAAACAATCTCTATGAGAACCAGTCCACGTAGGTACCTTGTCATTTGAATAAAGATGAATGCCTAAAATATGTTGTATGGGCCACAAGCTGAAAAAAGGGGGTGTGCTTATTGTTTAAGAGCTTTTGAATGATATATCACACGACAAAATCCGTTAAATTTTTTAATTTTCAATTATGTTTTTCTCAAGCCATTTAAACACTAATAACTATCGTGCGTGCACACTCAGTTATTTAGATTTGCCTAATCGTTACCGTTCGAATAGTATATTATCATGTTTGGGTAAGTTTACTGAGTGACCGGTCGAAATCTTCATTTAACATAATATTTAAAGTTTTAGCGGGAAATTCAAAAATTTCAATATTAAATTTTTGGATTTATTGAGAATATCAAAATACATGTGCGTAAATCGTCACAGCTAACCCGTTTACGGCTTCTTCCCTTTAATTTACAACCTGTTAATTGACAATTAAAAGGCGGCAAATTCAAAATGTTTAATTTCGCTGTTAAGGCTGCCATTAAACAAGGGCTTTAGCCCTTATTGTTTTTTATTTAAATACTTTCACGACATGTTCCATTTTTATTGAAGAGATAGTAGATACTGTTTTAAGCTACAAATGGATATGGGTCATTTTGCTTCTTCACAGACGATACAGTTCTTACAATTACATAGTGATACGGCTACGATTGGCTCTACAATCAATTGTAATACTAATCCCAATGACATAAAATTAGCATTAAAATATATCCCCATATTTTCCGCATATGTTCCCAACAGGTAGTTTTTTTAATAGATAAATTGAAGTGATTGGGTTAAATGACATTCTATATTTCATCATTGACGGACGATTAGGCAGCCACTGAATAATGTGGACACTTGAGTCAATAATAAATGTGTGTAATCAAAAATCAAATGAAGTTGAGAATTTTCTAATCTATGTTTCTGTTCGTCCTTTTCTTTCTATTTATGAAGTAAATAGAATACCTATATATGCTGAGAGACTATAACAATTTGTAAAGTAGTTTGTTTGCATACTCGTGTGAGGAGTATAGTGAAGGGATAACTAGTCTAGATTCAGTGGGTCTGTGGAAATGTGACGGAATGACTCGTGAACATTGCGATAGAGTGTCGAACATGTCAGGTACAACGTAGAAGCTCAGCCCTCCTCCATGTTCTCCAACTCCCAAAACAAGAACCATTATTTATTTATTCCCACTCAAAAAAAAACTCTCATTTACATATGAATACTTCGAGGAGTAAAGTCGTGGGGGGAAATGTGGAGCAACTTTAATAGTGCCTCTACATACTACAGAGATATCATCCGTGAAGAACCAAAATGACCCATATCCATTTGTAGCTAACAACAATATCCGCAATCTAAATTAACCATTTAAATTGAACATTGAGCACTTTTCAAACATGGATTTAGAACATTTTGCACCTTTTCGAAAACATGGAATTAAAACATTTTGTACCTTTTCGAAAACATGGAATTAGAAATTTTTGCACCTTTTCGAAAACATGGAATTAGAACATTTTGCACCTTTTCGAAAACATGGAATTAAAACATTTTGTACCTTTTGAAAAACATGGAATTAGAACATTTTGCACCTTTTCGAAAACATGGAATTAAAACATTTTGTACCTTTTGAAAAACATGGAATTAGAACATTTTGCACCTTTTCGAAAACATGGAATTAGAAATTTTTGCACCTTTTCGAAAACATGGAATTAGAAATTTTTGCACCTTTTCAAAAACTCCTAAATTAACATATTACGCATGTTTCTCATTTTGTTTTTATGACATAGCTCATTTTGATTCTAGTTTAAATTGGATATATGGGTCATTTTGGTTCTTCACAGACGATATAATATGTGTGTGGAAAATCTTGTGCTAAAATTTGACATGATTGATTCCCAGTTAATCAGACTAGACTCGCTCGAGACTTGTTTCCACTTTTCTCCTTGGTCCTCCCCTTTTGTGCCTCTAATCGCACTCTCGTGTCCTGGGCCTCGCACATATAGCGTCCTAGTCATTTTGTAATTGAGATTGACATTTGGGGCTCAAGTTTTGCCTAGTAATTATTAATGGAGAGAGAGAGAGAGAGGCATGACAAATTCGTAATCCGTATAGTCACACATTGAGCATTCGTACTCGTCTCACGTCTCTGTGTGGAATCGGTGGAATGGGCAGAAATTAGAAATGCAATATCGTCAGTGAAGAACCAAAATGACCCATTTCCATTTTTAGCTAAAAACAATATGTACTATCTACAAAAATATTGAAATGTGTCTTGAAAGCATTTAAACAGAATATTTTGCACTTTTCAAAAATATGTAAATAGAACATTTTACACTTTTCAAAAACGTGTAAATAGAAAATTTTACACTTTTCAAAAACGTGTAAATAGAAAATTTTACACTTTTCAAAAACGTGTAAATAGAACATTTTACACTTTTCAAAAACATGGAATTAGAAAATTTTGCATCTTTTCAAAAACATGAAAATAAAACATTTTATATACTTTTCAAAAAGTCGTATTTAACATTTTACGAATGTTTCTCATTTTGTCTTTATGACATATAGCTCATTTTGATTCCAGTTAAAAATGGATATGGGTCATTTTGGTTCTTCACTGACGATATGACTAAAGTGCAATGTTAATGCAGTGTAATGGATGCACATGATAATCCGTGTAATTACAGCGTCCAATTGGACGGGATTAGTCGAATTCCACTGCACACAAGGAAATAGTGCAAATAGCGGAAAGTGGAAGAAAGTGTAGAACTGTGTAGAACTGTACAGGGATTTGAGGAAAGTGACGGGTACTCATATAATGTACATGTTGTAGGTTATTATGTATTTGAACGTGGGCTTTGATTTCCCATCCCATCCCTGTAATTACACATATGGAGAGGTCAAGAGATTGTGAGGATTATGGATAATGAGCCCCTCGCTCAGATTACTTCTACGAGGCACTGCTCAGCATATTTAAAATAGACAGAAACATCTTCATTTAATTCCTCGTCGTTTCCCTACGCTGTCTCTTTATACGTCCACCTTTGAGCCTTTAATAATGGTCTGCGGAGAGATTTTGATTTTGACTTTGGTACTGGAGGACGGTGGCTGCGTGTGATGTAGGGAAGATGAAGTTAAACAGTAGGGAAGATTTGGGGAAAACAAACACAGAGAGACGAGATCTCGAGATCTCGTGGATGAGAATTGATGAGTTTCTTCATGTTGTTCTGCTGGGCAAAGTGAATGTTAATGGATGAAGACATTATAGGAGACGTCCGTGTCCGTGAGGAGGACGAAATGGGAGAGAGAGATAATAATTAGTGACCAAAGAGTTTCTTTGACTCTGTAGATTTCATTTCATAGTTTCTGTCCACTGTATAGTGTATAGACTGGTCACTGCTGCGGTGCTGGTTCTGGTACTGGTAGAGCAAGGACCAAGGTTTCTTGTGGGATATTCATTTTTGTTAACTTCAGTGGAGGTCCGTCTTTTCTACTGGATCCGCAGCAGATTTACAAAAATTAGCGAGTGCCGCAGCACAGCACTATTTTTCCCTATAAAAAGTCAATATTATTGTATAGCAAATTACTTGAGCGAATTAACTTGGTTTTAATGAAAGGACCCAGAGCGAGAGAGTTCCTTCAGGTAGTTCATTTATGATTTAAATGATTTCTATACCGATTTACGTAAATCCCATGCGCAGGGCTTTTCTTTGATTTTAATTGACATATGATTTTTCCGCGGGGTCGAGTCCACTAATTACAATTAATTACCGGTACGTAGATAGAAGCTTTTCAGGGCCGGATGATGGGACCATAGCGCAGGCAGCCGCCCCGCTGCCTGAATTTTCAAAAAACATGTAAATGGAACATTTTGACTTTTCAAAAACATGCAAATAATTTTTGCTTGTATATTTCTCAAACATGGAAATAAAACATTTTTTCCACTTTTCTCAAAACATGTAAATCGAACATTGAGCACTTTTCAAAAACATACAAATAGAATATGTTGCACTTTTCAAACACATGCAAATACAACATTTTGCACTTTTCTAAAACATGTAAATACAACATGCACTTTTCACGAACATACAAATAGAATATTTTGCACTTTTCAAACACATGCAAATACAACATTTTGCACTTTTCTAAAACATGTAAATACAACATGCACTTTTCACGAACATACAAATAGAACATTTTGCTTTAGCAAAGAAACCCATAGATAAAACCCAAATGGTGGTTTTTGTATGGAAACAAATTGCTGTCTAAAAGCATTTCCTTCGTCCGGCCCTGAATCTTTTGCTGACTAGGAAGCCTTCTCACTATTCACCTCACGCACCTCTCAATCCTCGCCTGTGTAACGAACGACCAGGGACCAGTAAAAAATTCTATTCTACATTAAATCTAGAAAAAGGATATTTATTGATGTATGTAATTATTTCATCATTGGTTGTGTACGGCGAACTCTGGACATTTTAATTTCGTGTGTGTGTATCTACCGCCAACGTCGTCTGGACGAGGCTCGAGATTAACATGGCTAAATCGTCGTAGCATATTATTACTATACTCTATACGAGTTAATTGACATGAAGGAAGATGACAGGGAGGGGGAAGATGTGAGGAGCATTTGTAGTGCAATTACATGGAGGTAATAATGATTGTGCGTCTGTCTTATGGACAAGGGAGTAATGTCTTGACACCAGCTGAGAGTCTCTCTCATGTTTTGGGCCCTGGAGGAGGAGAGTGTATCATTAAAGTTTTGCCACTTAATTGAATTGTTCAAATCCACACCACCACTCGTCCTCCCCTCCTCCCCCCCCCCCTCCCCCCGCATTTATCAACATCAATTGACTCAATTGAACCACACCAACTCACTTCTTCTCCATTATTTCTTTTTCGAATATAACCGCAATCTCCTTGTATTAGTGTAGTCCCACACAAGATTAGGTCTCCATTGGTGCTTCTATGTATTGCTTCCTTTCTTCGTCCGAAACTCTCAAGTACTACAGTTTAGATAATCCAACCGAAATTAATACAAAATATTATACTTTAATTCAATTTTTATTAGAAATCCCAGTTGTCTCTCCTTTTCACATGTAATTGTAAAATTATCTGTGTGTTTAATGTAAAAATTGGGCAAAGTGTGGGCGCTCACTTTTTTAAGAGAGAAAAAAATGGGACAATGCATATCGTCTGTGAAGAACCAAAATGACCCATATCCAATTTTAGCTAAAAACAATATTAACTATCTACAAAAATATTCAAATATGTCTTGAGACCATTTAAATAGAACACTTTGCACTTTTCAAAAATGTGGAAGTACGGCATTTGACACCTTTTCGAAAACATGGAATTAGAACATTTTGCAACTTTTCAAAAACATGTAAATAGGACATTTTGCACCTTTTTAAAAACATGGAATTAGAAATTTTTGCACCTTTTGGAAAACATAGAATTAGAGCATTTTGCACCTTTTGGAAAACATGGAATTAGAGCATTTTGCACCTTTTGGAAAACAGAATTAGAGCATTTTGCACCTTTTGGAAAACAGAATTAGAGCATTTTGCACCTTTTGGAAAACAGAATTAGAGCATTTTGCACCTTTTCAAAAACATGGAAAAAGAACATTTTACGCTTTTCGAAAACTCGTAATTAACATTTTACCCATTTTTTTCATTTTGTTTTTATGACGTGGCTCATTTTGATTGCAGGTTAAATTGGACATGGGTCATTTTGGTTCTTCACAGACGATAGACATAGTAAATAATCATAATTACTGTTTGAGCTTGAAATGAGGATTGAAATGGACGGTGAAGGTGGCGGAGTATAAATGAAGTTTGAGTTTGATAGGAAAACCACGAAGTGTTGCACATTTATAGCTCGTGAATGAGTGAAGCCCCACGTTGATGTGTTTGCACGAGGAGGGTTGTAAAAAATGACCATCCCTGCAGTGGAGAAACGTTGATTAATAGACCATGCGTGACCAATCATTCTGACTATAATGTGGAAAATGTAAATGAGTCCTGCTGCTGTGTGTATAGTTTCTCTCACTACTTTCCGCTCTTTTCTTTGAGCAGACAACGAGACAGACACACGACAAGCCACCCTTCAAATAATTAATAGTCCAGTTCTCTCCCAGCATTATTTATTTTAATCTGTAAATTAGCCTTCACACACAGTCCCTTTGTTTTCTAAATAAACGCTCTTCTTGTAATTATTCTCCAATCCAAATCATACTTGATTTACTCCCCATTATTCTCTGTATGTATTCACACCCCTCGTCTTCTGTCTATTTACACTCACCGTGTCAACAATCAATGGAGCGGAGGAGGGAAAGTCTACGCTTACATTTTTATTTTTCCACCACCTCAACCTGTACTAAATTCAGGAGTGCTGGGTGGTGGTGTGAGTGGAGGTCACGAGGTATATTTCAGTATTTTTTTACTGGTTTACCACCGTCTCCCCGTCAATGTAATTTACCATATTGTCTGTGAAGAACCAAAATAGCCCATATCCATTTGTAGCTAAAAACAATATCCACTATCTTCAAAAATATTGAAACATGTCTTGAAAGCATTGAAATAGAATATTTTGCACTTTTCAAAAACATGTAAATGGAATATTTTGCACTTTTCAAAAATATGTAAATAGAATATTTTGCACTTTTCAAAAACATGTAAATAGAATATTTTGCACTTTTCAAAAGCATGTAAATAGAACGTTTTACACTTTTCAAAAACATGTAAATAGAACATTTTACACTTTTCAAAAACATGTAAATAGAACATTTTACACTTTTCAAAAACATGAAACAGAACCAAAATGACCCATATCCATTTTATGCTAAAAACAATATCCACTATCTACAAAAATGTAGCCAAATATGTCATAAAAGCATTTAAATAGAACATTTTGCAATTTTAAAAAATATGAAAATACAACATTTATTTGCACGTTTCAAAAACATGTAATTCGAACATTTTGGAACTTTCAAAAACATGTAATTAGAATATTTTGCAACTTTCAAAAACATGTAATTAAAACATTTTACAACTTTCAAAAACATGTAATTAAAACATTTTACACCTTTCAAAAACTCGTAAAATAATTAACATTTTACGCATGTTTCTCATTTTGTTTTTTTTTGACATAGTTCATTTTGATTCTAGCTTATGGAATGGATATGGAAATGGATATGGGTCATTTTGGTTCTTCACACACGATATGCATTTGTAGCTTATCGTTAGTTTTTTTCTTTTAATTCATTCCATGAGCAGGTAAAAATTATAAGCTTAAATTATGAGCCTATAAATTAATGAAAAATCGATTATGGATCGTGTCGTAAACTTGAGTGTCTATCTGCAGTAGGGAATATCTCTTGAGGATATTAAAAATAAAAATATTACATCCCTCTGCTAAATACATTATTATTTTTTCCTCCTCTTTTCGATCTGCATCTGGATTCTGGATCTGGATCTGGATCTGCTGTGTGGTTGAGCTTTTGTGTGGGCTAATTTAGGAGTTTACAGGGAAGCTGTTACTCTTGCGATAGTAGGAACCTATCAATACAATAGAATATCAGTATATCGATCATTCGAAAAATTGGCTTGTCTCAGCACAGTTTAATGTATTTTAGCTGATGCTGATATATAGTTTCAGGTCATATTTCGAACGGTTCCAAATGTGTCTTGTTTGCTTTGTTTAGTATAGCTACTAAGTATATGGGGGGTCCTTATTGTGTACCCAACAGAACCAGGATGTTTTTTTAAAAATTGGATGTATAGACTGCTGGTGTGGAAGCAAATCGAGATAGGCTATACAGTATATCGTATGTGAGGAACCAAAATGACCCACATCCATTTTTAGCTAAAAACAATATCCACTATCTAGAAATATATTCAAATATGTCTTGAGAGCACTTAAATAGAACATTGAGCACTTTTCAAAAATATGTAAATACAACATTTTGCGCCTCTTCAAAAACGTGGAATTAGAACATTTTGCACCTTTTGGAAAACTTGGAATTAGAAAATTTTGCACCTTTTCAAAAGAATTGAATTAGAACATTTTGCAGCTTTTCAAAAACATAAAATTAGAACATTTTGCACCTTTTCAAAAACATGAAAATAGAACATTTTGCAGCTTTTAAAAAATATGGAATTAGGACATTTTGCACCTTTCCAAAAACATAAAATTAGAACATTTTGAACCTTTTCAAAATCATGGAATTAGAACATTTTGAACCTTTTCAAAAACATGGAATTAGAACATTTTGCACCTTTTCAAAAAGATGTAAATAGGACATTTTAGGTTTTTTAAAAACTCCTAATTAAGATTTGACGCCTGTTTCTCATTTTATTTTGATGACATAGCTCATTTTAATTCTAGCTTAAATTGGATATGGGCCATTTTGGTTCTTCACAGACGATATACCTATAGCCACCTGTTGCATATAGAAAATAGTGTGACTATTGTTGGATGGAGTTGCCAGTTTGTGTTCCTATTTGCTCAGGCCACTTAAATGTGTATTGTTCGTGAGAAAATGCGGTCCGGTGCTCATTTGCATTCAATAATTTATATCTAGATTCTCGTTACTAATGATGTGGTGATTAAATGGTGAAAGTATCGCCATCGCACGCCTCCCCTATCGCACTCCTCAGCACTGTCACAACAACACAACACAGCAAGCAGCATCCCATCAGTTTCCCTATATAAATTACACTGTCGACTGTCGAGCTAAAAGCTCTGGGAGGTGCATATATTTCCTATACGTATTTCTATATTCTATAGCTATATGTATGTAGGTTATATAATTATGTACACAAGCCGACAATATAATTGTTTGGCCGTCCTCGTATGCTCACTACTACTACAGATACTTCGTCTCTTATCTCCACTTTAGCTCCACTTGCGGTTTTCCCCCTTCACTTCACTTATAGAGTCCCATTTGTATGATTAATATTTGATTGGCAAAGTGCAGTCCGCAAGTCGCGAAATCCACATCGAAATCGACGTCGAAATCGAGTCCATAATAATAACGATGCAATGTGTTTCCTTTGAGATTTGAGATCGAGTATATTTTTGCGAACAACTCGCTTTTATTTTGGCTTTTGGAATTATTGGCGAAGGTCTCTGTTGAAGGAGAAAGTCTTTTCTCAAGTCAATTAAATTCCCCTTCTAGATTTTTGTAACGGAATAAAATTAGTTTTCATTTTCCTCCATATTTTTACATACGCATAGCACACGCCACACGGTTCATTGGCACCCCTTCCTTCCTTTCTTTAAGTGTATCTTTTTGTCTAATCCTAAATTAACAAAATTAAACGGAGGCAAGCATTGGATTTCTTTGAGTGATATGAACATACAAACAACACGATAAAATAATATCGTCTGTGAAGAACCAAAATGACCCTTATGCATTTTTAGCTAAAAGCAATAACAACTATCTACACAAATATTGAAACATGTCTTGAAAGCATTTAAATAGAACATTTTGCAGTTTTCAAAAATATGTAAATAGGACATTTTGCAGTTTTCAAAAATATGTAAATAGAACATTTTGCACCTTTTCAAAAACATGGAATTAGAACATTTTGCACCTTTTCAAAAACATGAAATTAGAACATTTTGCACCTTTCCAAAAACATGCAAATAGGACATTAAAGATTGTTGAAAAACATAAAAATAGAACATTTTACGTTTTTTAAAAACTTTTAATTAACAATTTACCCAGGCGTCTCATTTTGTTTGTATGACATAGCTCATTTTGATTGTAGCTTAAATTGGATATGGGTCTTTTTGGTTCTTCACAGACGATATGGGGTCATTATCTGTACAAATACAGTACGTGTGTCTCATAAAAAATCTCTGCGGGCTGGATGAGATCTCCTCATCTGATCTGATCGAGATCCAAATCGAGTTTTTGAGTGGTCAACTATATAAGCAAACTGCCAGATTTATATTTGAAGGAATTTTGAAAGTTTTCCACCAACCAACCAACAACTGACTGACTGAGAAGGATTCCAAAATAAATGACTGTCACTTCCCATTGTTTTAATTAAAGGCTGAGTAATTTAGTGAAATCAGTCTATTTCTCTGTGTAGTATCTCCATGGAGGTGCATGTAGAAAGATGTAGAATGTAGAAGAAGATCACAGTATGTGATCCAGAGCTGCCTCAGCATGCAGAAATACTCACATACAGATAAAATATTAAATTACAAAAAAAAAGAATGATATCCACGAGTCACGAATGTACTCTACTATTTCTATCAATTTTTTCCATTTAATTGTCCTCTCTTGGCCTGAGCTCCTTTAAATTGTACGACTCTCTCTTTGTCTTGGTCTTGTAGTAGAACAGGTAGGGAGATGGGAGGGGTGATACAGATTGTGGGGAGAGGGAGGGGGAAAGGTATGAATTAAATTGGAAATTAAATTGGAAACGGATATTTATTTGTGTAATGGTCGGATGATATTTGAAAGACGTGACATGGACTGATCATTTCCATTCCTATAACCCTCGTCAGGTGCTGAGAGTGAGTGGGGCAGGTGCGAAGCCTTAAGGGGTGGGCAAGAGGACAGTATGAATTTTTTAACGTAGGTTAACATAGGGGCATTTTAGTCTAGATGGCCGAATTGTTTAGTGAGTGAAGAATCAAAATTATCAACATCGATTTTTTGATTAGAAGCAAAATTACTGTCTAAAAAAAATTAAATATCATATGGGGCTTAAAAAACATGTAAATAGAAGATTTTGTACGTTTCAAAATACACGTAAATAGATTATTTTGCAATTTTTAAAATCATGCAAATAGATCATTTTGCAATTTTCAAAATCATGCAAATAGAAAATTTTGCAATTTTCAAAATCATGTAAGTAGAATATTTTACAATTTTCAAAATTATGCAAATAGAACATTTTGTAATTTTTAAAATCATGTAAGTAGAATATTTTACACTTTTCAAAATCATGCAAATAGAACATTTTGCAATTTTCAAAATCATGTAATTAAAACATTTTGCAATTTTCAAAATTATGCAAATAGAACATTTTGTAATTTTTAAAATCATGTAAGTAGAATATTTTACACTTTTCAAAATCATGCAAATAGAACATTTTGCAATTTTCAAAATCATGTAATTAGAACATTTTGCAATTTTCAAAATTATGCAAATAGAACATTTTGTAATTTTTAAAATCATGTAAGTAGAATATTTTACACTTTTCAAAAACATGGAATTAGAACATTTTGCACCTTTTCAAAAAACATGGAATTAGAACATTTTGCACCTTTTCGAAAACATGGAATTAGAACATTTTGCACCTTTTCAAAAACATGGAATTAGAACATTTTGCACCTTTTCGAAAACATGGAATTAGAACATTTTGCAATTTTCAAAATTATGCAAATAGAACATTTTGTAATTTTTAAAATCATGTAAGTAGAATATTTTACACTTTTCAAAATCATGCAAATAGAACATTTTGCAATTTTCAAAATCATGTAATTAGAACATTTTGCAATTTTCAAAATTATGCAAATAGAACATTTTGTAATTTTTAAAATCATGTAAGTAGAATATTTTACACTTTTCAAAATCATGCAAATAGAACATTTTGCAATTTTCAAAATCATGTAATTAGAACATTTTGCAATTTTCAAAATTATGCAAATAGAACATTTTGTAATTTTTAAAATCATGCAAATAGATCATTTTGCAATTTTCAAAATCATGCAAATAGAAAATTTTGCAATTTTCAAAATCATGTAAGTAGAATATTTTACAATCTTCAAAATTATGCAAATAGAACATTTTGTAATTTTTAAAATCATGTAAGTAGAATATTTTACACTTTTCAAAATCATGCAAATAGAACATTTTGCAATTTTCAAAATCATGTAATTAAAACATTTTGCAATTTTCAAAATTATGCAAATAGAACATTTTGTAATTTTTAAAATCATGTAAGTAGAATATTTTACACTTTTCAAAATCATGCAAATAGAACATTTTGCAATTTTCAAAATCATGTAATTAGAACATTTTGCAATTTTCAAAATTATGCAAATAGAACATTTTGTAATTTTTAAAATCATGTAAGTAGAATATTTTACACTTTTCAAAAACATGGAATTAGAACATTTTGCACCTTTTCAAAAAACATGGAATTAGAACATTTTGCACCTTTTCGAAAACATGGAATTAGAACATTTTGCACCTTTTCAAAAACATGGAATTAGAACATTTTGCACCTTTTCGAAAACATGGAATTAGAACATTTTGCAATTTTCAAAATTATGCAAATAGAACATTTTGTAATTTTTAAAATCATGTAAGTAGAATATTTTACACTTTTCAAAATCATGCAAATAGAACATTTTGCAATTTTCAAAATCATGTAATTAGAACATTTTGCAATTTTCAAAATTATGCAAATAGAACATTTTGTAATTTTTAAAATCATGTAAGTAGAATATTTTACACTTTTCAAAAACATGGAATTAGAACATTTTGCACCTTTTCAAAAAACATGGAATTAGAACATTTTGCACCTTTTCGAAAACATGGAATTAGAACATTTTGCACCTTTTCAAAAACATGGAATTAGAACATTTTGCACCTTTTCGAAAACATGGAATTAGAACATTTTGCAATTTTCAAAATTATGCAAATAGAACATTTTGTAATTTTTAAAATCATGTAAGTAGAATATTTTACACTTTTCAAAATCATGCAAATAGAACATTTTGCAATTTTCAAAATCATGTAATTAGAACATTTTGCAATTTTCAAAATTATGCAAATAGAACATTTTGTAATTTTTAAAATCATGTAAGTAGAATATTTTACACTTTTCAAAATCATGCAAATAGAACATTTTGCAATTTTCAAAATCATGTAATTAGAACATTTTGCAATTTTCAAAATTATGCAAATAGAACATTTTGTAATTTTTAAAATCATGTAAGTAGAATATTTTACACTTTTCAAAAACATGGAATTAGAACATTTTGCACCTTTTCAAAAAACATGGAATTAGAACATTTTGCACCTTTTCGAAAACATGGAATTAGAACATTTTGCAATTTTCAAAATCATGGAATTAGAACATTTTGCACCTTTTCGAAAACATGGAATTAGAACATTTTGCAATTTTCAAAATCATGTAAATAGAACATTTTGCAATTTTCAAAATCATGCAAATAGATCATTTTGCAATTTTCAAAATCATGTAATTAAAACATTTTGCAATTACCAAAATTATGCAAATAGAATATTTTGCACATTTCAAAAACAAGTAAATAGAGCATTTTCAACTTTTCAAAAACCCGTAACTAACATTATGTACTGCCCACCCCAGAAAATACTCGTGGATCCGCTCCTGGACTGCGCCGTGGTTAGTGTTAGTAGTGCAAATGCAGAGCGTTATTTCGTTAAATGTTTTCAATCTCACACTTTATGTATCTCACATTCCCATCTAATCCTCAGACACTGTACTTGTACTTACTACGGAGAACAATACTAATAACAATGCGGGCGTAGCTTTAATCCAATGTGAGACACATTGTAGTTGTAATCGTGTACTTACACTCTACTTGGATCGTACACAAATGAGGTCATCGGAAAATCCCTCTATGCATTCCTATCATCAGCTTAACCATTTCGCAAATGGCTGTCTTTAGCATGGGATGTCATCACAGCAGCCAAGTAGACCCAATGACCCTACCTGTTCCGTCATTTGTGGACGATCCCTTTCATACACAATACGAAATGAAATAAATTCATGTACGGATTTTGCACACAGCTCCATATCACACCCGAACACGTCCAACTTCATCTACGACGATTGGGAAGCCAAAAAGTGAGGCCGTCGTGAGAGGCACCTCTCCAGCCCAGTAGCAGAGTCCGCATCTGTAGAGCTCAGCTGAGGCCATATCAAATATTTCTACACATTGTGTTCAGTGGAGTCATGGAGTCTTGTTCACTTTTGGGCTGTCACTGAAGCTCTGCGTCCACCAGCACCAGACCAACAGATCAAAGGATGTTTCCCCCTCGGCATGGCGCATGAGAGAGAGACAGAGAGACGGAGACTGGCGAAAAATGTTGCCTTGTCCTCCTGCCTTCATCTTGACCCTCACACCTGTCACAAGAGTTGAAATAGGAATAAAAGAAATTGTGAGGAGGAGCACAGGATCTCGAATCCAGTTCTCACCTACTTATCACTGTGTAGCGAGAGAGAGAAACATGTCATTTACACTCAATTCGCTCTTTCCTCGAATTTTATTCTATTTCTTCTCCATTGTCCACTAGTCCTTTGACTCATCCTTGGAGTAGGAGTAGGCAGTTTAAATCCGGAGTCATGGATATTAAATGCGAGACTTTTGGAGGAGATGAATATCGTCTGTGAAGAACCAAAATGACCCATTTCCATTTTTAGCTTAAAACAATATCAGCTTTCTGAAAAAATATTCAAATATGTCTTGAAAGCATTTTAATAGAACATTTCGCACTTTTCAAACACATGGAATTAGAACATTTTGCACCTTTTCAAAATCATGGAATTAGAACATTTTGCACCTTTTCAAAAACATGGAATTAGAACATTTTGCACCTTTTCGAAAACATCGAATTAGAACATTTCGCAACTTTTCAAAAACATACAATTAGAACATTTCCCACTTTTTAAAAACATGGAATTAAAACATTTTGCACGTTTCCAAAAACATGAAAATATAATATTTTACACTTTTCAAAAACTTCTAATTAACATATTTTACGCATGTTCCTCATTTTGTTTTTCGGACATAGCTCATTTTGATTCTAGCTTAAATTGGATATGGGTCATTTTGGTTCTTCACAGACGATATGGTGGTGAAGGAGGCTTAAAAATCTGTATAAATTGTATGTACGTAGCTACATGTCTGTAGAGCTGAAACTTGTAGAAGGCTGGATTTGGATGGACAATGGATATGAGATGTTGAACGGAGGCTTGGCTCCGCGTCTCTGCCACAACAGTGAAAACTTGGTCCATTTCTCATTGAGATTAGATATCTCGACTCAATTTATGTAGACAGTGCATTGGTTGTAAGTTGGGGAGAGAGAGAGCCTCGCTCTTCCACAGATCCATCAATCATCCGCAAGCCAGCGCACAGCCGCGTACATATCCATGTAGGTACCTACACACACATATAAGATGCTGAATTATCGCTCATTGTGCGAAGCCAGGCTCTGGATTCTTAATCATTCCTCTCCCTTCATCTCACTCACTCCCATCCACTCCACAACCATGCTCATGTCTCACACTCTATTTTGACATCGTTTAATACAGAATTTCCCCGTCTATTCCTATTTTACATATGCCAATCCACTGCACTCCTTCGCCCTACATGGCGTCTCAAACTATAGGTACCTAGGTAGGTACTTTGGATGTGTAAAGTGAGGCCTACCTAACTGCATGGAGAGCAACTACTTCAACTTGCAGTATATTTTCACTACACGAGCTAAATTACCATTACCGAGACCGAGACCGACTGCATAGATTTGGGTAGATGCACTTTGCTGGTCGATTGGAATTTATAGAAATAAATAAACATTTGAGCGTCGTTTAAGGCTGTGTAAAGAATTGGACTGGGGAGGTGAAGACTGACTGTGGACATCATCACCAGGGCCGGATAATGCGGCCAGCGCAGGCAGCCCCCGCTCCCTGAATTTTCCAAAAAAAACATGTAAATGGAACATTTTGCACTTTTCAAAAACATGCAAATAAAAAATTTTGACTTTTCAAAAACATGGAAAATACAAATTTTTGCACATTTCAAAAACATGTAAATAAAACATTTTCCACTTTTCTCAAAACATGTAAATCGAACATTTTGAACTTTTCTGAATCAATTAAAAAGAACATTTTGTACTTTTCTAAAACATGTAAATACAACATTTTGCTTTACCAAATAAAACCATCAATAAAATCCGATCAAAACGGTGGTTTTTGTATGGAGTATGGAAACATATTGCCCCCTAAAAGCAATTCCTTCGTCCGGCCCTGATCATCACTGACCCAGGTCCATCGTCCATCATATCCTACTCTATGGAGGGAGTCACTGTCATGCTGTACATACGGCCCACACCAGTCCCATGCAGTCCCAACACTCCCAACTAATGCGCTTAACTATTTTTACATATGTAGCCGCAGGATGGGAGGATTTATGGGTGACTCCGTGTGCATAGCTATGTAGGGGAGAATCCGACAAGAAAATAGACAGACGTTATAATCTGGCTCAACCTCAACATTTTCCTCCTTTCCTTTCAAGTGCCAAACAAAGTGTTGGACTCGATGTAATTCCTGTTCTGTCTGATAAGACGTCGAGGCGAGAGATGATCATATATTTTCTTGTATCTTACACTATTAGACCATCTTGCAGTCCTAATCCTATCCTATTATCATCTCAGCTGTAATCTCTACCATGTACCCCTCCACATGATCTATGATAAAATACATAGATGCAACTCCGCACTACTACGTACCGGTACCGGTACCGGCACCGGTGCGGGCTCCACTTCCCAACTTATTAAACTTAATTAAGAGAGACGGAGTGATATTGGAAAGGGACAGAGTGTATAATATTCCTTCATCCTCATGTACCGTTAATGATGACAGATTTTTATTTATTTTTTTATGTGCGTTGCAGCAACTTCGTGAAGTGATTCCTCATGTGACGATGGCACGAAAACTTTCAAAAATCGAGACTCTCACACTTGCCAAACACTACATTATGGCACTTACCAATGTCATCTGTGACATGCGTGGAGAGGAGAAGCCATACAAGTAAGTGTCCTTCCTTTACTTTAATTCTTTCTAGAACATATTTCCTCACTGACCAAGACCATCGCAACAGAATCCAGTTCAGCGTCCACCAGACACAACCAGAACCAGCTACATATCCACCAACTTTTGACATGTACCCAATAAAATACAAAAATGCCCAAGCTTAAGTACACAAAAGTAAACTGTTTGCATTATAAATAAAGGATGGAAATGCACACAGTACTAACTACGAGTGAGTGAGATAATGGAATTACGAGACGCATTTCCCAATACATTGCCACGTGGACAGATGAGATGACTGCGTCAAGTTGGTAGGATGCGATTAGGAATGGACAGAGTGCGGGACGGGGATGTGGATGAGGAGAGAAGGAGATGAGATAGACCACCAGGCAGACAAACAAATAAATAAATAAATAAATATCTGTGTACAAAAACTTCGTTGTATGTAGTTGTACGTAATTTACATAGCCACAGTCCAGAGCCATACCACTGTAAAGTCCTTATGCAATTTATCACATATATGCAGAGTGGTTGCATTACACTGCACGGGACAGACAGAGAGACTGTCTCATGCAAATTTATTATTGACATGTCTCAACACTCATCTCATCTCGTCTCATGTGCATAGCATGTAGCTATATGGGATGGACGCGTCCCCAGTCCAGTTAGTCCAGTTCCAGTCCACAAGTCATCCATTAATTATTCACTCCTCATATTTGAACTTGTCCCACTAGACTATATAGATACACGCCATTCCCATTCCCCCATGCACAACAACAATCCTTCTGCGTAGAATCTCCCGAACCAAAACATTTTTCATCTTGATTTCTTGAATGTGTCTCCAACTATGTGGGTAGCATCTGTGGAAAATCACAACCCTTTCCCCTCATCTTCTCCTTCAATTCAACTCCATTTCCATAATGCAGTTCAAACTGTTGTTGTTCGTAATGAATTAGGATGGGAGGGGAGACAAGTATCTGTATGCGACTCGTACTCTTCCCTTTCAGACTCTGCACTCTGGACGAAGTGTGTGTAGAAATATTTGTTGTTGGGAAATATTTATTTGTTTTCTATACAAATACAGTGGGGGATTATCTCGTATCTGGTCCTCTGTGTTGGTCCGTGGTCCGTGGGCAGAGCGTAGATCGTCAGTGAAGAACCAAAATGACCCATATCCATTTATAGCTGAAAACAATATCAACTATCTACGAAAATATTGAAACATGTCTTGAAAGCATTTAAATTGAATATTTTGCACTTTTCAAAAACATGGAAATAGAACATTTTACACTTTTCAAAAACATGGAAATAGAACATTTTACACTTTTCAAAAACATGGAAATAGAACATTTTACACTTTTCAAAAACATGGAAATAGAACATTTTACACTTTTCAAAAACATGGAAATAGAACATTTTACACTTTTCAAAAACATGGAAATAGAACATTTTACACTTTTCAAAAACATGGAAATAGAACATTTTACACTTTTCAAAAAATGGAAATAGAACATTTTGCACCTTTTAAAAAATATGTAAATACAACATTTTGCACTTTTCAAAATCGTGCAATTAGAATATTTTGCACTTTTAAAAACCTCCTAATTAACATTTTATGCACGTTTATCATTTTGATTTAATGACATATCTCATTTTGATTCTATCTGAAATTGGATATGGGTCATTTTGGTTCTTCACTGACGATGTATATGATGGAGTGAGAGTGTGAGATAAGTTTTTGAGGGATGGAGTGGAAACAATAGCCGGAGAGATTGGAGATTACGTGAACGGTGTAGGCATATAGGAAATAATGGAAATTTTAAGTTTAAGAGCTGCTGTATTAATGCACTGATCAGTCCGCCTTCATTACCTTCTCTTGTAGTCTTCTTCTTACGTGGCTCGTCAGCCAGTCTCTCTCGGTTTCCATCTCTGCATCGGCATCGGCATCGGCATCGGCTTCGGTGTCGGTTTCGGTCCCGGTCTCTGTTTGCGTTTTTGCGGTTGTTGTTGTTGTCGAGCTTGGCTGACTGGGTCTGGACGGGAAGGATTATGGAGTTTAGAAAATGAGCGTCTAATCTTTCATTAGTTGAACACTCGACTCTCCTGATAACTGATTAATATTCAAGAGCTGCTCAAGCAGGGCGTGTTTTTCTACATATGCAATTTTCCCCCCGTCCACTCTATAGTCCGCGGAATATTTAGTGCCGCTTTTGTACGGCTTCCCATCTCCAACCATATAGTAGTAGTAGCGAAATAAAAAAATAAATGACGATTTAAAAGTACTACTCACTACACATAATCCCCCCCACTCCTTGCAACATGGGTAAAAAATCCCTATAGCTTACCTACATAGAAGAACAAACTACTGTGAGTACCTATACACCGCTAATACGCTCCTACTCATCAACAAGAACCAGAACCTCATCCGCGGTTCGAATTTCCAATCATAGGTCCAAATCTGCGCATCTCCCATCCTCCGCGCTTACGTATACAGTATACAGTAGATAGAATCTGGCAAGAGTGCGAAAAGGGATCATCTACACGAATTTGAGTCTGCTGGACGAATGTACAATGTACATGTCCAGTCTCATCTCACTCACGGCAAAAAAAAGGAAGACGGGGCTACTATGCAAATCTCATCGGTAAATCTATGTAGCTACATGGGTCAGCGTTGAATTTTATGTACATTCCTATACTTTACATAGAGGGAGATCTCGTATGTTCTTAGAAGGGAAAAGGGAAAATGCCAGCAAAATAATACAATACTATTAAAGCTTGATCAAATTATCTTGGAATTAAATTGTGTAACTCTTCCGCCTCAGCTTTTAGCATCTACACATTAGTACTCCATTATTCTCTATCTTACAACTGCAACTAATTTAAAGATTACCTATTTATACACACGCCATGTCCATGTCCAGTTTTGACTTTGACATTTGAATCTGAATTATTCAAGACTTGCAGTGTTTGGAGCATATAATGCTAATGTGCGGAGCATTTGACAACCCCTCTACTCTCCACACATCATCATCACCATGTATTGTTGGCATTATTATCAACATAATATGCACTATATATCGTCTCTGAAGAACCAAAATGACCCATATCCAATTTAAGCTTACAATCAAAATGAGCTATGTCATAAAAGCAAAATGAGAAACATGCGTCAAATGTTAATTACGAGTTTTTGAAAAGTGTAAAATGTTCTATTCCCATGTTTTTCAACAATGTAAAATATCCTATTTACATGTTTTTAAAAAGGTGCAAAATGTTGTATTTACATATTTTTGAAAAGGTGCAAAATGTTGTATTTACATATTTTTGGAAAAGGTGCAAAATGTTGTATTTACATATTTTTGAAAAGGTGCAAAATGTTCTAATTCCATGTTTTTTAAAAGTTGCAAAATGTTCTAATTCCATGTTTTTGAAAATTTGCAAAATGTTCTAATTCCATGTTTTTGAAAAGTTGCAAAATGTTCTAATTCCATGTTTTTGAAAAGGTGCAAAATGTTCTATTTACATGTTTTTGGAAAAGTGCAAATTGTTCTATTTACATATTGTTAAAAGGGAAAAATGTTCTATTTACATGTTGTCAAAACATGTTTGAATATTTGTGTAGATAGTGGATATTGTTTTTAGCTACAAATGGGTATGGGTCATTTTGGTTCTTCACAGACGATATGCCGTGTTTTTTTAATACTTTTCATCACCTTTATTTTGAATTTCAATTGGTACTCAATTGGTATCTCGTACGTAGCCGGACAGCATGGGATGAAGTAGTACATATAGGCATTGTGCTTCTATTAATTGTCCGACTTTTATTTGTCAAATCCTCGCATCTTCACTCTCCTATGGTGAATAATAGAGTTGGCAAAAAAGTTGGTTCGTAGCTACAGATATATTGTTATTGCTGCGTGTACAAAGAATTCTTTAGTCCGTACCTTAACAATGGTTTTAGTGAGGCAGACTTGAACTTGGGCTGTGGGAGACTGTATAAAGCCTATAGTGTAGAATGAAATGTTCATGAGGGCGCAAAAAAATTCTGAGCGGACGACGACGCGACAGTGAGAAAAAGTCAAATATCTGTAGTTAGGTACTTTGTTCATAAAGTTGATTGATGTTGATTTCTTAACGTTTTACGTCCACAATGATTATGACTGTGATACATATTGCCATGTTTCCTTTGTCACCTGTGTGAAACATATGGTGCGATTTAATTTGATGAGACTACTAAAATAAATGTAAACTATCCAAAATACAAAAAATCCAAATGAAGAATTATGACGTCCATAGCCATTAGATTAGATTAGTTGTGTAAGTATAGACCATGTCTCCATTTTTATTAAAATGCTTTCCCACAAAATACGAGCGTCTCCCATTTTCCATTTAACTCATTTCGATTTTTCAGTCTGCGAAACTTATGTATTTCGTCTGTGAAAAACCAAAATGACCCATATCCAATTTACGCTAGAAACAAAATGCGAAACATGCGTAAAATGTTAATTACGAGTTTTTGAAAAGTCCAAAATGCTCTTATTTGCATATTTTTGAAATGCGCAAAATTAACTATATGCATGTTTTTTAAAAGTGCATAATGTTCTAATTGCATGTTTCCGAAACGTGCAAAATGTTCTAATTACATGTTTTTGAAAGTTGCAAAATGTTGTAATTACATGTTTTTGAAAGTTGCAAAATGTTGTAATTACATGTTTTTGAAAGTTGCAAAATGTTGTAATTACATGTTTTTGAAAGTTGCAAAATGTTGTAATTACATGTTTTTGAAAGTTGCAAAATGTTGTAATTACATGTTTTTGAAAGTTGCAAAATGTTGGAATTACATGTTTTTGAAACGTGCAAAATGTTCTATTTGCATATTTTTTTAAATTTCAAAATGTTCTATTTGCATATTTTTTTAAATTGCAAAATGTTCTATTTAAATGCTTTTATGACATATTTGGCTACATTTTTGTAGATAGTGGATATTGTTTTTAGCTAAAAATGGATATGGGTCATTTTGGTTCTTCATACACGATTTTTATAAATGTGGACGTCTACGTGAGCGTCAGCGTTATTAACTGGAATCGTCCCAAAAATGAAACAGAAAAGGATTTATTCAATTAAAGATTACGTAGTGACTAAATGATAATATGAGCCGAAGGAGATTGACGTAAACTTTATTGAAAATAAAAAATAAACTGGGAGGCTATAAAATTAGATGGAGGAGAAGTTGACAGGATTTTCTATAAAAATGTGAGTGTGTGGAGATAAAAAAAAGCAATAATTATGTTTCCCCTAATTACCAGTACCAGTCTCTCGTCTCTATGTCCCTGTGCGGAGATACTCAGAGATGCTCATCGTCTACATCTTCGTCTTTCATAATATCCTCATATTTGCCATTTGACATTGTCGCCGTTTTTTAGCCACAATAACAGAGACAGAGAAACAACTTAATACTAATGTCATGAGAGCAACTTGAACCTGTTCTCTCGCCCTGCGTCAAGAGTAACGAGAGAGGATCGAGGATCGAGAGACAGAGACAATTTACATGAAAAATGGATAAAAGCATTATTAAAAGAGAAATAATCATGACAAAAAAAACAAGCTGGAGGCTTTTCCACTTTGTCCGTCCGCCGTCTCCGGCGCACTTGGACATGGACTTAGACTTGCCACTTGGCACTTGGATCAGTCGTCCCGTCCAAAAAAATATACGAAATACGAACAACAAGAAGCGAATCCAAAGTGAGTGCCAATGCCAATGCCAATGCCAATGCAAACAGTGACTGCAAAGTCAAGATTGAGAAAATGGACAAATCAAGTGGATGGTAAAACAATAGAGGAAAAGATGCTCAGGACCAGGCAGGGGCGGATCTAGAAAGATTTTATGGGGTGGGCAATACATAACGTGAGGGAAGAATCAAAATGGTACATTTCCAATTTAAGCAGGAATTAAAATGAGCTATTTCAAATAAACTGCTACATGAGATAGATTTTCAAAATGTTAGTTACTAGTTTTTTAGATGTGCAAAATTTTCTGTTTACATGTTTTATTTGCTTTTTTTTAAATGTATGCACACTGTTCAATTTACATGTTTTTTTTGAAAAGGGCGAAATGTTTTATTTGCATGTTTTTTGAAAAGGGCGAAATGTTTTATTTGCATGTTTTTTGAAAAGGGCGAAATGTTTTATTTGCATGTTTTTTAAATGTGCAAAATGTTCTATTGACATGTTTTTGAAAACTGAAAAATGTTTTGTTTCCATGTTTTTAAATGTATGCAAACTGTAACATGTAAATTGAAAAATTTACATGTTTTGGAAATTGCAAAATGCTCAGTTTAAATTTTATGTTTTTGATAACTTCAAAATTTTTTATTTGCATGTGTTTGGAAATTGCAAAATGACCTATTTATGACAACAATATGACCCTTTTATAGGATCACAATATTTAAATTTGACTTGTAAACAGTGAATTTGACTTCTAACTAAAAATGGACATGGATCAATTTGGTTCTTCACTCAGGATATAAGTCGGCCATCTTGGCTTAAATGCCCCTATGTTAGCCTATGTTAAAAAATACCTTAACTGCCCTCTTGCCCACCCCCTGGATCCGGCCCTGCTCAGAACGTAAGAGAGACGACTAAAAGGGAATTAAAAGATTTTTAACACTCATCAGACACTGTCGGCTCAAATCATTTAAGTAAATGAGGACATATGATATAATTACACACTCCACTTCATCTCCAATATTCTACTTTGCTTGTCCATATAGTACCTATATGTATGTAGCTATATGCTTTTGTATTTGTATTTGTTTCTGAGCTGTTTTCCACTTGACTCAAATGCGCCTATACAGAGAATAAGATTTTAATTTGCAAGTATTTAAAGAGTGTATAATATATTTTTCTGAAGAGATGTTTACATGTACGTAATGGCTCTGATGTCTTCATATATTTAATCGTGTGTGACAGTGGAGTGGAGATAATTGGTTTGGCTTGTGGAATGTTGAGTTGAAATTGATGGGACTGTGAGCGTAAGTGTACCTATGCCTCCAATGTGGTCAGTGTTAATCGAGTCTGGACTCCCAACGCCGCAGTCCCATATCCCATAGCCTCATTCATCTTCCTTTTCCTCCCCAACAGATGAGGATGAGATGGACTGTGTGGCGTTGAAGCAGTTGACTGGGAGATGATTATAAAATTTTGTTGAGACTCACAGAAAAGATGCTATGAATTGAGTCTTGAGAGTGGCGGAGGATGGGGAAAACATACGTGACACTCGGCCAGAGAGTGAAGAGATAAACTTTGTCGCACTCATTATTGAGTGCAATCTCGTCATGAAGAAGATGAGAGAGAATCCCATTTGTGAGTTACTCCTTCCTTCGCCTTTTAGCCCGTCGTCCCACAGAGACACCAACTGAGCAGCACTCAAGTCCACCTCTGTCTCATTGTCACCAAGAGAACAAACACCGAGGTTGTGCACATGGCGTCAGGGAAGAGGCAATATGGTCCATGTCCAATTTACGCATGAGTTAAAATGAGCTATTCAAAAAACTAAAGGAATTCTATCTATACGTAAGATTTTAATTACCAGCCTGTATCCCCGCCAATGCATTTTGAAAATTGCAAAATGTTCTGTTTACATGATTTTTGAAAAGAGCAAATTATTCTATTTACATGTTTTTTGAAGTGTAAAATGTACTATTTACACGATTTTGGAAACGAACAAAATGTACTATTTACATGATTATTGAAAAGTGCAAAATGTGCTATTTAAATAATTTTTGGAAAGGGCAACATGTGCTATTTACATGATTTTAAAAAGTGCAAAATGCTCTATTTAAATGATTTAAAAAAAGCAAAATGTTCTATTTAAATGATTTTTGAAGTGTAACATGTACTATTTACACGATTTTTGAAAAGTGCAAAATGTTCTGTTTACATGTTTTTTGGAAAGTGTAAATGTACTATTTACATGATTTTAAAAAGTGCAAAATGTTCTATTTAAATGATTTTAAAAAGTGCAAATTATTCTATTTACATGTTTTTGAAAAGTTCAAAATTCTCTATTTAAATGAATTTTAAAAAGTGCAAAATATTTTATTTACATACACCTTTTTAAAAAGTGCAAAATGTACTATTAAAATGTTTTTAGGATAATGTTTTGTAGATAGTCCATCTTAGTTTTAGCCATAAATGGATGTGGCTGGTTTCGATTCTTCCCTGACGATATCTAATACATACAGCCAGGAGCCTACCTCTGTGCCTTTCATACTTTTATTATTACCCTGTGAATCTCGGTGGAAACATTCCCAATCCAACATTTGTCCAAATCTCAATCCTCCTTGTCCTTTGTTTTAGTCTTATTGTGAGTGGCAGTGGCGAAAATCTTATTCCGGGGAGAGCAAACGGCATTTCCTATATCAATCAGCTATAATGTAGGATTGACTCTGAGCGATATAGATGGACGGATATAGTGGAGATATAGTGTGGAATGCAGCTATATATATTGTGGTTAGAGTGTGATGCCGTAACCCATCTCCATCTCCCCATCCATCCGAGATACTGGCAGCCTATATGGCCTAGTCTCAACCGTCTCTTCCCTTCTACTACACCACTCCAAAGCTATGTTTACTTTGACTCTTTTTTTCCCTGTAATCATTAGAAATAAAAGTTGCAAGTCTTATTTTTCTTTCTCCTTTTTTCCCCCCTTCGCCCATCTCCATCTCATGGTGAGTCTGAGTTTATTGGAGAAACCGGTCGTCCTGTAATGTCACCATCAAATCTAGCTTTGCTATAATAATAAAATTATTTGAATGTCTCCACACACACACACACACAGAAACAGACTGGCTAAATTCTATATCTCCTACTATACTACTACTACATACTACTCACATGTAATTCACATTACGTACTCCCTCCTCCTTAATTCATCTACGACCACTTCTTCTTCTTCTTCTTCTCCTACCTACGAGTACGAGACAGACGCTGGAGAGTTAAACTCTCGTGAACTTTCATGTAAATTTGAAGGTCGTCTTATGAGACTTGAGCTGCGGGACTGGGACCTTATAGTGCGCATGGCTTATTGTATCTGCCTCATTTAACAAATCCTTTTAATGCACGTTATACCTATACAACCAATATGAATTACATCTCTTACGTGTCTTGTCTCCACTTACGTACCTTGTAACTTGTCCGTATTCCTATAGTAGCGTATAGGCAGGCATTCTTCATGTGTGTAGTGCAAATCACATTATCACAATACAGAAACACTACTACTACCACTACTACTACTACTACTACTACTACTACTCCAATCCCAATCCATGCCAAACTTGTTTTTCTACAAAAAAAAACAAAATTGTATAAAAAAAACCTGCGTTTATATACAGAGAAAAAAATCAAAGGTTTGTGACGACGAATAATCGATTAAATTTTGATAGCTAAAATTGTTGCAGTTAGCACTTGTCACTCTTATGAGACTCAAAAATTGTGTCTATTTACGGATTTCTTAAAGCTGACAAAGTTTTTAATTTTTAAAACTTTGATTTACATAAGTTACGAATGTCTTGGTAGGTACATAGTATGTACATAATATATGGAATTGGCATTTCCCGTTTTTCTAATGGCGCTATATAGCTTCTTATTTTACATGGCTGCGTTAATTATGGTATGGTCGACCAGGAGGTAATTGTTTGTTGTCACCAATAATATACCACGCATAAACTACTAAAATTGAGTGGAGCGCGGTGGTTCTGTGTATGTGGGTATACTATAGCATAGTATATACTGCCTACCTGTTTGCTCTACTAAAATAATTTTTCTAACGCCAAAGACACCACCCATCATGAGCCGCATGAATTGGAATTGGAATTCCAACATCATCTCACTCCATTGGATAACAAGTCAGACTGGAAAAGATAGATAAAAAAAAATTGATAGCCTTTCAAGGTTTTTTTTTGATTTCTCTCGTTCGTATAAATATACTCACACAACCATCATCATCATATATAATATTTATATACTACACACACGCATAAAATATCCGTATCAGAAATCAGAATATCGATGGTTTTTTTCTTCTCCTTTTTCTTCTTCTGCTGCTGCTGCTGCTGCTTAGTCAATTTAATTGAAAGGATCGCGAGAATGTACGAATAGGAATATATATAGGAATACAAAATTAAATATTATGAATATCAAATTTGTTTTTTTCACGCAGAGAATAATGGGCTGGTTGTGTGAGTGCTGCTGCCGCTGCGTGTACTATGAATTAATATGAAGGGAATGAGATATTGGGAGAAGTATGTATACTGTGTATAGGAAAATGTAGGAATTTCAAATTAGCAAATATTTGGACTGCTATACTCCTAAATTCATCATTATCGGCATCGGCATTGGGACCGATATCGACATCGGAAGTATTAGCAGATTATGAGGCCGTACAAGAGAAATGTTGAGAATAGAATTTGAGACTCAATTAAATAGTAATATACATTATGTGTAGAATTAGATGGAGAATGTTCAGCTCAGAGTAGTGCGGAGTGGTAGTTTCTTGTGTGGAAAAGCTGACCCCATGACCTTGTGCGGCAGTGCCCTTGACCTGTCTAGCTCATGCAAAACAAGTTGTACTCAACTTTTACTCATAGATTAGTCTTTGTCACTTTAGTCATTGTCAGTTTGGGATGACGAGCGTCATTTTATAACTACGACTGCCTACGAACGAATATCTTGTGGACGAGGACCAGAAGGAAAAGGGGGGAACCAAACGAAAGGATCCCCTTCAATCCACTAAGACTTCTTTCTACCTCTACAAAATATACAACAACGACAGAGCAGAACACTTTTCTGTTTCTTTTACACATACATAATAATATTTTTTTCCTTGTTTTTCCTTCTCCACACATTTTTGCATTCCTCACCTCTCTCTGGCTGGAACTCTGCAACGAAGTCTCTTGGAAATACACACGTATTGTGTATAGCGCCTTCACGTTGAATTACTACTGCTTGTATGCAAATGTATGTAAAACGTAAAAATGTTTGACTATTTGGGAGAGAGATAATAATTATTACATGCTACGGACACGGCTACGGCTACGGCTACGGCTACGGCTTCCTTTTGCGTACCATTACTATTCTGTACAAATCCGAGAATTTTTATACACACAGTCAGTTTGTAGATCTTCTTCTCACTCGGCTCCTTCTTGTCTTCTTGGTGTTATAGCACTTTGAAACTAATCTCATTTCCCATCTTATCCCATATCTCATCTCTCTCTAGTTTTTATGTAGGTGTAGGTAGTACATATACAGCGTACGTACTAGGACCGGACCGGACCACTGGATCGGACCGGACCGGACGACGCTATAGAGGAATTCATTTGAATAATGATAATAAAAATAATTATTGTAATAGTTCCAGAAACTCAGAATTTACATATCTTAATCGCATGTTCAAATTCATATTCATAAATTTCAAGACTCTCTGCACACTAAAAGTAAATGATGAGTGCGACGCGAGGACGAGGCTAATGGCTCATTTGTCATTTTGGAAATCATTTTCATTCGTGGAATTTAAAATGTGTGGAAAATACAAGAAAATTAACTGAAATAAAAATGAGGACTGACTCTCCTTATAGTTAATTGACTCGGACATGATTATGATTACATATACCAACTTATTATTATGATGAGTTACTGCTCATTCCGCTAAGTGGGTAATGGCAGGATATGAATATTCAGCATGTCCTCTGTTTCCTACAGTCTACAGTCGACAGTGTATTAAAACTCTGTACCTATATTGGGCCCCCTATATAATGTAGGTGGCTACACCCAATTAATGCTCTGTGTATAGGTGCATATACAGCATTAGGATTTGGGTGCTCGGAAACTTGAAAACAAAAATACAGAGTACAGACTGGAGAAAAATAAGAATGAATCACGCATTGGTTATCTTATATGTAGCATGAGAAATGGGATACATGTTATTTATGATGATGATATTAGCTTAATGAGTCTCTTAATACGGAGAACACTTATCGTTAGAAATTTAGAATTTCCAACATTACATTGTGGCTTTGTGGCTGACTAGTGAGATCTCCGTGAGGAGCGGAGATAATAATTATAAGCTATAGGAATACCCAACCAAAACTAATACACCATGAAAATACGACAAGGAAAAATCCCTTCCGGTTATAGATTATGAAATGGTGTTTACTTTGTCTATGGGCCTCCACTCGCAACACTTCCACTTGTCAATAATGAGAATCTTAAAATATTTACATAGTTCACGTTACTATAGTACGTTACGTTCAACATCTTGAATTCAATAATAATAATTGTCAATTTCTTGAATGAATTATGTTCACACAACCAATACTTGTACCATTATCAAACATTTAGGTCAGTAGTAGTGGTAAACGGTCTAAAATGCTAAATTCTATAAGGAAACTTGATGAAAGGTAAATTGGTGGCTAGAAATATAAAGTAATTAATTGGGAATTTCTTTGAATTTCCAGATTTTTGGAAGTACTCGCAGCGGCCAATGAAGAAGATAATGAAGAAGATGATGAAGAATTGGAGGAACAGAATAATAATTCGATATTTATCTCATCTCCCTCGTCATCCTCCGTGTCGTGACGCGACTGACTGAGACAACACTAGCAGCACCATAACCTCTGACCTTGTTGTCTTAAGTTCAAAGTTTCATTACCATATACATATATATATATAACCATAATAATAACTAATCATAAATATAGAATCATTATATACTATTCTATATATACAGTATCAACATTCACACAAGTGCATCTTACAATATTATATATATATACATTTTACGCTATACTACAATTATTATTACACATTGTTTACTAAGAAAAAAAAGAGGAAAAAAAGAAGACAAAATCAAATTCAAAAGACGGTCTATGGAAAGAAGGAGACAAACTATAGCGACATCGGCATCGGCATCGGCATCGGTATGTCTCCTCACGTCACCTGGATTCCTTATGTTTGATACATAATTATTATATTACTACACAATCCAAAATAGATTCACAAATATCGTAATCTCTTCGCAATCTCCAGTAGTCGCTCATATCCATTAGCAAGAATCCGACCCAGAGCAAATTGCACTGTTAATAAGTCAGCATGAAAAAACAGACGCAATTCCCTGAGAATTTCCACAGCCACTTTTTGAGAATTTTGAAAGATTTGTCAAGAAAAAAGAGAGAAGAAGGAAGAAAATGAATATTTTATTTCAAGACAGAAACCCAGCAAAGTTTTATATGGAGAATATTTTGAATACTTGAGTGCGTAAGGCCAGTGCCAGTATAAACTATAAGTACGTATTACTCCATTAACCAACAAAGCCCTGCAAGATCCTTATGTCATTCAACGATAGACAGTATACTCTGAGTGATGGTGTGATCTGGTGATAAATAAATTGTGGACCAACAGAAAAAAAGTTTACTAAACATTCGCATCATCTGACTGTGTATGTAGAAGATGTAGCGTACTCTAATTCTATAGGAATTCTTCCGGCGAAGAATGAGGCCTGCATAAATTGACCAGTGTTATTTAAACAGTGGCCAAATTTTTATTTAAACAAAAATATAAAAAATTCGGTTTTGGTTTTCAAGAGTGTGTAAAGAGAAAAATGCGTTTTAGGAAGTATATAAGTGTATGATGATTTTTTGTATAGAAAGAGAACGTTTGTAAATTGTCCTACTCATTGTCAGTCTGGTAGGTGGTGTAATGTACTTTATAATATGTAGACATGTACATAAATTATATTTGTATCAGGATGTACATACAACAGTTCTTATTACATATCTTAAGTATCCTATAGGTATAGGTACTTAGTATTTATAAGTGTGGAGAGGAAACTAAACTATAGGAAAAAATACGTGACTCTTACATATCTACACTGGTATACTCATATATACTATCATATGCCTTATATATGTTAGTTATCGTTCTACAGGTAGCATAGTGATGATTACCCAAAAACTCTGAGCATTCGTAATGACAGATTAAAAAAAGAGTGAAATCTCCAAAGTAATTAGTTGCTCAGATAAACCCAACCAAAACCAAAACACACAGCTTATCTTTGTATCGATAATCGACGTAGTAGACACATCACACATCTTCCATCACCATCATCCAGCAGACCACAAACAAGAGAGAGAAAAAGCGCGTCAATTTCTGCTTCTGTTCACCGTACTACAATTTTATGTCATCTAGAATCTATTTAGATATGTAATAATTATGCCAATGCCAATTTAGACATCAAGATTAATTTATAATTAATTTATAATTATTACTATGCTATGCAACTCATGCTCTTATACTGTGCAGGCCTTGGTCCTTTAAAGTTATGGCGAATATATATACGAATTTAAAATCTAAACACATTAAGATTGCATTCCAATTTCCAATTCAATCAAAATGATTTTCATTCTGATTCCGCGAGACTCTCCACTTATATATAGACAGGGTCAATTATCAATTTTTATGTTGTTACTTGTGGTGCGGTAGTAGGAATGTACTCTGTCAAATAGTACATAGGAAAAAGTATTTATTCTTCATTCAGCAGTTGTTTTGTTTTTCGAGTCTTGGAGCCGCATAACTATAGCTTCATCTCAATGTCAATACCTGATCAACAAGCTTCCAAAACCAATCAGCTGACTAAACGAAAACGACGAAAACATAAAAAAATAAATATCTAACTATCACTTCTGGTGCAGTGTCAGAATATGAAAATCAAATCAAAACTGAACGAGCAGAGAAGAAGTCTTCAAGTCTATAAATAATATTCTGAGTCATGAACCATTATTAAATTTTACATTAACTATAGGAGCAATCCTATACATCCAGTTCTTTGAGTAGATCTTGAGGGATTTATAACGAAATCACGCACTAAATAAACATGAACACCCACACACAATAAGCCAGTGCCAGTCCCATAGCGCCAGGACCTTGCACCAGCAGTGATCGTCAGTGGAAAGTTGAATTTATCCAGTGATTACATTATAAATATGTCAAAATGAAATACAGTGAGTGTGGGTTTGGATTTTTGGATTTGTCTATCTAATGACATCGCATCGGGATTGTTGATGATGTGTTTCTGTTTCTGCTCTCGAGGAAAACACGGACTATGGAGTGTCAATAAAAAACAAAGTGAAACAATGATTTTTTTTAGTGTGGAATTTTATCTATGGGAAGAGGAATATATAGGGATAAAAAGGAAAGACTAATAAAACTATTTCGTTCCTCGTGTTCCTCGTGTTCCGAGTATAAAACAGAGAATTGTATGTGGTGGGGTGTGGGTCACTGTGAGTAAGCAGCAATAGGAGGACACCTATGTTACATTACATAATTAATGATCTTTTGCTCTCAAAGAATAAAACAAATAATAATGCAATATATAATTTCTTTAAAATTTACTCTATTTTAAGTGCAAGTAAATTTATAGATTTATTAAAAATAAATTACCTACCTATATACGATGCAATTTATTTCCAAGTCTTATATCACACGTCAGCTTTGCGTCCAAGTTGACCGGACCGTTTTGTTCTCGTTTTCTGCAAGTGTCATGAATAAAATAAATATATTATAATTACATACAACTAAGAGTGACCCGCTACCACAAGTATATACACATTCACCTCCTACTCAAACTGTTTGTTATATCCGTATACACTCTGTCGTCCAAAAATAAAATATATGTACTTACGGTAATATAGAAAACAGGGAACAACTTAAAGGATGATCATGATCAAGAATGAATGCAAGACTTTAATTTTAATTCAACGAAAAAAAAACATATATATAAATAAATATAAATAAAAAGAATTCAATACAATTTTACTGCGTATTATTAAATCATTTTTGTCCTTGTCAGCCATGAGCCATCGCATCATCAATGCAGTCCAACTCCAAATCCATAGTGTGAGAAGGGGAAACATAGATCTTACAAAGGGAAATAAAAAACAATTTTAATCTTGTCGTATTTTTTTTTCTAGAATTTTAAGATATTATTCTATTCTATTCTAATACTGTTTGTTCCTGAAATATTTTTATTTTATTTTAATTCATTTTTATTTTTAATTCATTTTCATTTTATTTTATTTTACAAAACGTTCCAGTTCCACATTATGACTATATATACACATACATATGTTTAATATATATTAGAGTAAAACACAAGTTTAAATGTAAACAGCATCTTTTAGTGTCAAATATATTAATGATACAATTATATATGAATAAATGATCCAACTTTTAAACTATAAAAAATTGTAAGTAATTTTTAAGATGGTCATTTAAGGTGCAAGACTCGCTGGCTGTAATTTCCTCAAATGCAAAAGTTTGCCATCTGTTTTTGTTTTCTAGGTTTTTGTTGTTGTTGAATATAGCTTATAACAAAAGTGCACCTTGAACGACAATCGACAATATTTCGATTTTATTATTGGATAATCATTATCATAAAAAAGTGAGTGTTGTATATTATGTAATATGCATACAGATTGTAGCTATTTAGTTTGTAAGTTTATAAATATCAGAATATACAACTTTTTAACTTAAGATTTCAAAATATATTGAAAAATTGAGATACTATATAGATTTTAATTTTACAATAAGTCTAATTTTAGTGCAAAGTGCAATATTATTATTAAAATTACTGTGTTGCTATATTAGGTGTGAATGGAACTTTCTATGGAAGTTAGTAGATAGTACTATTGTAATATTGCCATTAGATATATTGTTATCAATTATTAATATTATAGCTGTAATGTTTTTTTTGTAAAAATATTAGTGTACTAAGTATGTAAAAGAGTACTTATTATTATTGACGAAACGTGTAGAAATAATTCACTCGCAGTATTTGAGGATTGATCGGACAAGGGAATTCCATGTCAAAAGTCGAAATCGAAATTGTTATGAGATGGATTTGAAACACATAATATAATAATTACCGTATATAATTGAATATGTGTTTTCGTATAAGTTTCCAATCTTTGTTGATATTGAATTTAGTAAATATAGGAGTCATCAGGTGATAGAGAGGACGGATACGAATTTTTTTTTTGTTTCTACTTTTTTTAATCGAAAAAAAAGTGAAAAGATGATGAAAAGCTATGTCATAGGTACAACATAATAGGAGTTAAAATGAGAGTATAATTATATATTTATAGATAATTTACTCTTAAGTTTAAGTAGTAAAAGTATTGCAATGCAATGTGTTTTATTAAGATGTGTAAGTATATGTACCTCCTTTTTTTGTCGGTGTTGTCGTCGCGCGTTTGTATTATTTAACTACACTCACTGTAGGACTGTAAGACGTAAGACTTCAATATCTATATATATATACAATCATACAGATATACCCTCTATATGTAAAACTATAATAACTTCTAGACATATCTAAAGACACATCTTTGATTTTTTTTGTCCTGTTCCAAGCTCGAACTTGGAAACGGATATAGGTAATAATTATTTACATTTGTAAAAATTGTAAAATGGTACTGGTTAAAATAATATTTTATAGTATATAAAATGTGTGTATAATAGGGAGCGCTATAAAGTTTACACTGCAAACTACATAATATACCTATAGAGTAAGAATGTGTAAAAGCTATATGTAATTAATATCTTGGAAATGATTAGTGTACTTACTATTATCCTGCTGATGGTGTAGTAGTTTTGATTTATTTACTGTTTCTGTTGTATGAAATAACGGACGGACATATGGGGAGATGAGATGAAGCCGAAGCTGATGATGAGGTGGACGGAATAAGAAAATAATATGGTTGTATTCGTTTGTATAAGTAATTAATTATGTTGGATACCTAATCAGAATGTGGGGATGCGTATAGAGTACATATTACGTTTACAGTACATTAATGAGGTATACCTAATGATTATACGTTTCACATTAATACTACATCTTTAATTTCGCTCTTTTCTCTCATACATATACGTAGGTACTTAATCCACAGTTTGTTTAAAACATGTCATTTTTTCGGTTTGACTTGAGCAGAGTTAATGTGTTGTGACTAGTGCTTACGATTAGTAGTGTCACTTTAGTGTAAATACCGAAACCAACTACGATATCTCCTTGTCACTGTCAGTCACTGTCACTATCCGTAAGCTATAAAAAAATTGGCAAGTAGTTTCATATATTGAATGTATAAAAGTAAAAGTTACATCCCGAATTTTCTTTCTTTTCCTCCTCTATATAATCTCACACTTGACGACTTCACAGTTGACAGTCAGTCGCTGACTATATGATTACCAATTGTGAGTAGACACTGAAACTACAGAATTATTGAATTGAAGTACTTAATAACTTGATCTTTAGATTTTATTTTCATACCTGAAAAAATGTAAGTCAGTTGAAATTCTATATTATTTAATGGAAAATCGGAAGTGTGGACAATTATGAGGTAGAGGAAGGGAACAGGAAAAGAAAGGGACGGATACGTCATAGGCGGCGCTACCACCAATAATAAGATTGTCGTTGTCGTACTGCTATAGTAAGTTTAATTGGAATTGGTGGTACTGCGGGAGCGGGAGATTTGAAAAGTGTTTCGAATTTAATATTTTACGATATTAAACGAATCGATTCTAGAAATGAAAATGATTTAGTGGTTGTTCAGAGTCCAGTCCAGCTATAAGTGCGAGAAAGAGTATATATATATTATTACTGTATACAATTTAGATTTTATAGATGTAGAGAGTTGATGTTGGTAGATAGATACTGTTTTTGTGATTAAATCGAAATAGGAATATATATATGTAGGAATGACTGGCGGATTTTTAGGGTTACTGTTCGATAATTAAGAAGTTGTTAGACTGTAGAATAGAAGACAGATAGATCGTCCATCGTTTCCTGAGTGTCTTGAAATGTCTTTTTTGAGAGCCGTGCCATGCCATGCCATGCCATGGTTATGGTCATGATGCGATGGCGATGAAACGCGCAAGTAGAAAGAAACCTCATCGTGTAAGTATTTAGATTTTTAGGTATATTCAAATCTTTTTTTTTTGTTTGTTGGATGTAAAATTGATTGTTGTCTGTCCCTGTGCTCTGTACATAGAATCCTTTTTTTTTTCTTTTTTGATTATTTTAGTTTTACTCATATATAGTTTTGAACCAAGTTGGAACGTACGTGAGGACCGAATTATTTTTATCGATATTTATTTTGCATTTTCTGCTATCTCTCTCATTTTACCTTTTGTTTTTTGTATGTTATTTTGTCGTTTTAGTTTTGTTCGGAAATTCCTTGTGAAGAATGCAATATAATGTGTATCTTATCTTTGTTATGCGTATCTATATCTACCTTCCCTGTACATAATTACATTACCTATAACATGAAACGTATATATATATATATATACACTCAGAGTCCAATCCAGAATAATCTTGATTGTCGAAAATGAACATGTTTCAATTTGCAAAATGTCTCGTTTTTTTCTTTTCTTTCTCGCTATATCTCTGTAATGATCGTACAAGAGGATTGGATACTTTGACAATCTTAGCACAAGCATTGACATCGAAATTCCATCTTGAGTTTCATGACCGGGAGCAGTTTATATGTAATTAGATTCTCGACTACAATATTACGAAAAATTCAAGAAGACAGGTTTAGGCTTTTCACATTTTTTCCTCCTTGTATTTTCACATTTTACATGTTATTTCCATATCGATATTTGAACACATGTTGTTTAGCTTTAGTCTTTAGCCTTATACAGCAGTGACAGTGTAAAGTGGAGCCTCCAAATAGAAATAGTAAACTTCTATACTACTACATAATATATACCTATAGTAATAACAGTGCATATTATACTACCAAACCAACATCATCATCATCATCATCATCATCATCATTACAAAATATATAGATTACTTGAAGAAAATATATGGTAAATTGTATGAATTTAACCTAGCGCTTTAGTCTATATTCAAAACTTTTTTTGAATTTTTAAATAGAAGAAGGGAAAAACGAAGATAGTATTTTTTTAATGTAAAAGGAAACCACAGAGCTTATAGTCTCATCTCATGCGCATATGGAAATATACATACATATTCTAGGATAGCTAGTAATTATTATCATTGATAATTACTACTTTTAGCATTAACTGTCCATATAACGCTATTTAAAACGCTGTAAGTTTAGTAGTTTTTGGTAGAGAGTTGACTCTATGGGCTATGTAGATGCAAACTGTAGAACTGTAGATGTTGTTTGGGCTTCGTTGTAGTAACCATATCCATGTCCACACACGACTACTGTCATTGTTACAATTTCAAAATATTTTTAGCATATATAGTCTATATAGTCAGGAAGGAGGGAAGTAATTATACATATGTAGTAGGTGTATAATTATGCTACTAATAATATACGAAGACGAACGTGACAGAAGATATATGATACTGAAACAGAGAGATAGAGAGAAAGATGTACTAAGTTATATAATATATGCAATGCTAAAAACAGAGCTGGCTAAATTTTAATAGTTTGTGTACTAATTAGACAATCAACTTATAATCCTAATTGCAATCGTACATGTAGTAGAATATGCTGTGAATCTGTGAAGGGCTTATTATTATTACATTCTTTTGATTACTTCTACATAGATTTACAAAATGTTTCCTATATATATGACCCAAGCTTCCAAGTATACCGTCAGCGTCAACCGGTACCGGCACCGGCTCCGGCACCGGCTCCGTCCGTCCGCATTATTACTGCTTCAACTTCTTATAACACTAAAACCACTCTGCTCTGCTAAACTAATCTCAACTAACTAAATCAGACGCTACGTGTAGAATGCTCTCCGTCTCTGTATACTTTCTACGTGTCTATAAAGATCATAATAATTATAGACATATTTTAGATCCCAATCAATTTGAAAAAGAAAGAATCGATTAAGAAATTCTCTCGATTCAAATTCCATGCTCATTATCCTTCTCTAAGTTGTTTTTTTCCCTTCCTTTCAAATAACAAAACAATCGTAATTCCTAATCTCGCTCAGAGAAAAAATTGCGTGGAGCTCATAGTACATAATATATATAGTAGGTACTCAGGCTAGGGGGATCATCTAAGATCCCAATCCCAATCCCAAGTGCAAGCCAAAAAAAATACCTCTGTCTTGTCTGTGTACTTTTTTGTTGTTGTCGTTGTTGCTGTTGTTGTTGTTGTGGGGCTGCGGGAAAGAAATACTTGATAAACTTCAAAGTATAATTCCTGTGACTGTAAAGTGTGAAATGTTGAATGTGGCTATTGTTGGAGTGCAGTGGAGTACAAGTAGGAACTTAAAGGAGATATAATTATGAGGCTGTAGCTCTCATAAATTAGAATACTCGTGTGTGTTATAGACTATATAAATAATACGTATAGGATTTGGAATCAGGATGTAAAATGATACATAATATAATCCTGACAAGCGTAGTAGGGGTACTACGCGTCAGAATGGTAGTAGGCAAATGGTGGCTCTGAACACAAATTCTCTACTCACCTGTCTATATATATGCATAGGTCTTACTAGTTAGGTAGAGTGACTATAGTCATAGTCAAAGGGAAAAGGTGCGGCTCCGGTGTAAAATCATCACGCAATAATAATAATAAATAACTTAGTGATCAATGTGAGAGTGAATTAATCTTGTCGTAAGATCCATGAGTGTCAGTCAAGGAGACGTGATTGAAGGTATACAGGAATTGTAATAAGAACAAGCTCAAAAATCTTTCCTTTTGGCAGTAAGACGCTGTGTCTGCAGGATGGAGGAGAGAATAATAAGAATAAATTATTATCATATATATTATCAGGAGTCAATAATAAATGAGAGAATGGTCCAATGGTCAGAGACAGAGCGTCAGAGCGAAGCCGGTGTCGGTGTCGGGGCCGGCGGATTGATCAATCGTTTAGATTCCCATTCTTCTGACGCTCGATATCGATATTAATCGATATGAGAGGAGACTCAAAAAATTCAAAAAACTTTTCTCAGTCACTTCATTTTATTCACATTTCATTGATTCTTTTACCTTCAGCCCGCTTCTTCCTCTCTTTTATTCCAATTCAACCAAAACTTTTCAAAATCCTTTCCTTATCACTTTGCCTCACTCACTCACAGTCACAGAGACATCCATCTCCTGCCTCATGCTCTCTCATCTCATCTCATCTCATTCTGTCTTCTTTCACAGTTCTGCGTCTGAGACGCCTCTCTGGCTCTGACTCTGACTCCCAAATCCTTCGCCCTAATTATTCCTATTTGAAGGGCCACTCACCGCGTCCTACTGCCAAACGGGATGAGATTTAAAACTAAAATTAAAATAACGCACTAGTTGAATTAGTTAAATAGTTTCAAATCAATAAACTTCCCTCAGGCGTCCATATTTAAATGTACTACATAATAATCTTTGAATTGGTTCACTTTGTATATTTTGAATAGGGTAAACACTGGCCTAGTGCCTAGGACAGTAACATAGCATTCTCCATATATTATACTGATATTTCGAAATGATTTAATTGTGTTCTGACCTGTCTCTGTGTCTGTCTGGAATGACAGTGAGACGTTGAGTGCCTTAACCTATAAAATATTTACACACTCTCCACTCTGTATGCAGTGTATTGAGTGGACAAGGCAATCGCATTCATCGGGCGGACACATAATATTATGCCATGATATATTATTGTGGCCGTAAAAGACAATTTCGAGAGAGGAAGAGATAGGCAGACAGCGTGTTCGAATAAATGGAATTAATTGGATCAAAACATAGATGAAGCTTACAACAAGATTAAGATTAGAGTTGTTACGCGTCATTTTTCTTTTTGCACTCGTATATTTGCATAATATGATTATCTGAATATACGTCTCTGCTTCGCCTTGTTTCGATTCGATTTGTTCAGTATGCAAGTTGGGAGTTTGTAGAAGAATGTGTAAGTATATTAATGTTGTTTGTGCTAATGTGCTGTTTGGAGGAATGCGAATTTGACTATAGGCGTCCACGTGTTACTCAACGACAACGACAACAACAGTCCCAACGACAATAAAAAGACAGGGAGACTCTAGTCAAGTGAAGACTAAAAAGTTAAAAAGACATGACAGGCTACAAGGATATGCAATAATGAGCCAAATCAGTTTTCACAAAGTTTAGTACTTTTATCAGTTGGCTTCTTCGGCTTCTGGTCTGTATAGATAGGGGAATATCCAATCCAACGACACATTAAAGTCACACATCACTTAGTGCAGTGTCTCCTGTGCGAGTAAAAGGACAATAGATCCATTCAGATTTACAATTATTCATTTCAGCTCAGGCTCACGCTCTCATCGTCAGCCTCATATTATAATCAGCATAATATAATCGTAATAAGCCTTCTTTTGACTTTGACGTTGAACCTGTTTGTATTTCCTATTCAGCAATCCTGCGCTTTCCTCTCAAATCATGTGAATTTTAAATCACTAGTTAATAGATTTCTCTCTCTCTCTCTCTCGCCCCTTGTCTGACTTTTTCTCACTATTTGTGTCGGTCAAGAGAGCACTTATTATTATATGGGGATGGCAATTCCTGTTCCTATTCTACCCTGTGCCTGTACCAAACTCAATCGTCTATTCAGTTCTAGGCCTATTGGCTCATTAACACTCGATCAACGTCAGAGTCATGAGAAGTGTAAGCTAATTAGCAATCACACATATGCAAGAAGATCAAAAATGCTTGAATATTTTGATTCGAGTTGATGTTGATGAGGTGTTCAAAATGGGAAATATAGGTCTCTAGAAATGATACAAAATTTTAAAGGAATGTATATCCTGTCCGTCTTTGCTTCTGTTTTGCTACTCTAGTTATAATCCAATCGTAATTCTACAGAATTCCCTGTTAAATTTGTATCGTCTACATCGATATCGAACAGTTTAAAACAGGACTGTGTGCATATTTATTGTAAAATCATATGAAGAAAATCCCAATTTTCACCTCGAGAAATATGATGATTTGTAAATGATTAGTATTAATTTATTAGTTATAAATTTTTTTTTGTGGCAGGATGGGGTGACCTATATCTAATATCTATATAGCGATACCGATAACGATAACTGAGCAGTTCTTAAGAGATTCATGCAATGACGTTCGTTGCCCAGCTTCGAGTATATGCACATGGCAGGGAAAAAATATGCAGGGATTTCAAAAACGAAAGCAATATAATATGAAAAGGATTAAAAAAACACGTGGACAGATAATTACATACATATTGTTAAATAAAGCCGAGGAGAAATTGTCATTTTGCACATTTTAAAATTTGCAATAATTTTTTTTATTTTGTATTAAATACGCAACTCTGACAATAATTTCATTCAAAGGGAGATTTTTCTATAGTGAGCATGTGGGATGTATATGGGCTGAGTTGCTGACGCTGAGGCTTCCATTCAAAAAAGTAAAAGATAACAACACTTTTCGCTTTGATCACAACTTAATATTTGTCTTACTTTTTAATACTTTGCTGGAATATCAGTTGTAGCTGGATTTAATGTTGGATTTAGTTGGAGTTGGAATCGACAATCGACAGGCTCCGATTTTGCTACACATGCAGTTTGTATAATATAATGTGTTACATTTGACATATTAGTTAGATTGGAATGGGAATAGTTCTATATGATTCAACTATGGATGATATCGGTATCGAAACTCTGTCGATCGTCGATTATAAACATCTGCTATTTTCTTTCATTGATTTTTAATCGCTTACTAAAATATAAAATGTATAAAAAATAACAAATCCCTCTCATAATATTTCTATCCCCTCGATCCTCTACATCCTCCGTCCTCATCCTCCTGATCGTGATTTTAGTACAAAGTACAAAAAATTTTCTCGATAATATGAAATTCGTATATTTAGGGATTTGATACTACGTAATATATAGAACTAATAAAATACCAATAAAAGAGGAATAAATAAATGGGTAAATGAATAAATACTCTTGAGGACCAAAATATACATAAATATAGGAAGCAACAAAGTGTATATAGAAAAATGTAGAACATTCTTCTCCTGATCCAAATTTAAAGAGCAAATGGAACTGCATGAGCTATTTAGACTTGCACTAATAGAGCAGATCCAGATAAAAATTACATTTCTGGATGAACCGTGAAAGATAAACTTGACCCCTGTGGTGGATCTTTATGGGATTGGTTCTCCTATATTTGGGGGTTGAGACTTTGAGCATGTGAAGATGTTTATAGGAACTATGCTAAATTTATAAAGTAATGCGCAATAATAATAAATATTATTATTACTACTGACTACTGCAATAAACACAATTATTATGAGTCGGTATTAAATTCATCCCTATTTTTCCAGTATATATATAACCCTAAAAATAAAAATGCCTGGTTCTGGTTCTGGTTTGGTGTGTGAGCCTATAGTAACATTGTTGTATTGTACATACGAGGAATAAGATGAAACAGATGAGTGAGTACAAGTACCTACTAATCACGAGTGGTTCCTTTACAAGTCAGTGTACAGTAGTCAGCTGTCCAATTTTATGTACAGTAGAAGTACTATATATAGAGATGCGCTTCCGTTCGTTCGTCAAAAATTCGTATTGCTGTGAGTGGGGATAGTTTGGTTTGTTGGCGTTGGTTTGCTTTTGATTGCTTATACATAATAATAATTATTATAGAGACCCTTAAACTTAAAACGCTGTACTAGCTTCTAATGAGTAGGAAATGATGTGGATTCTTTCGCAGGATTTATGATGGATGATGATTATTCAGAGAGAGAGAGATAGGGTATGATTCGGATTATCATATTATGGAGCATTAGATTACGTTACAACGCACATAATTAATTAATTTATTAGTTACGAGGAGAGATGAGGATAGGGTGTAATTTAAGGGAGGAGAGTGTCTGACTCTAAAAATTCTGTGACAGTGTGTGTACTTAGAACCCAAGAGAGAAATGACAATATTTCATGAATTCATTCATTTCATTATGATGACAAAGGGATATTGGATTTGGATGGTAAAATTTGTAAAAATTACAGTGGAATTTGGAATATTAGAAAATAATTTATGAAATATAAATATTGTTATAAAAATATAATGTAAGTACGTATAGCTAACGATTATTATTATTATTATCGTGTAATCTTATGTAATTCATGTAATGACAATTAATGGTGTGAGATGATGATTATATGATTAAAATTTAAAAACGTTATATACATGTAATTACACATATATATATATTTCTCATTACACAACATATATTATGCTTGATGCGTTTTTAAAGAAAATAAAGTTAGTAACATAACAAATAATAATGATCACACATATATAATTTACATGGACATGCTAATATGTGCCTCCAGTCTTGCGTAATAATAATATTATGTTTTTCTTCGTAATCGTATTTTGGTTTATAAGTTTACTAGTTTACATACACGTATATTATATAGGAGTATGATGAGTACTCTGACTCTGTCTAGTCTCTCGTATAAATGGAGTGAGAAATTTATTTAATCTTATTTTATGTGAATATTAAGTACTATATAGGCACTTATCAAATAAAAATGGTATTATTTATAATCTGTCATTATATGGTCACTGTGGCTCAATCAAGAGTTTAGTGTTATTAGCATTGGAGTAGAACAGGAACAGGATGTACGCATAGGAAGTCGGTCCGGGTCTAGTGTATGCATATGTCAGTACATAATTCCACATACTGTCACCCTCATAATAATTGTCATGAGCATTCAACCACATTCATGATTACAAAAAGGGACGTTAGAAGAAAGCAAATACTGATATACAGGATACTCATACCCATACTTATTTCTATCCATGCATACGTCACACGGTAAACTGAACAATGTGTGACAATAAAATGTTTAAATAGCTTGAAAAAAAGTAAACGAATTTATTATGCACAGGCTGGAGCGTATCTGTAGTGCGTTGACACCAAAACGAACAATAGTATAGCTTCAAAATAGTTTAACCCGCGTTCTAATAGAGACCCGCGTAGTACTAGAAGATATCCGGTACATAGAGTATATACATTGTTACGTTGCCACTGCATATTTTGCATACATATTGTCTGTGAAGAACCAAAACGACCCATATACAACTTAAGCTAGGATCAAAATGAGCTATGTATATGTCATATAAACAAAATGCGAAGCATGCATAAAATGTTAATTAAGAGTTTTTGAAAAGCGTAATATTTTTTACATGTTTTTTGAAGAGCGTAAAATTTTCTATTTACATGTTTTAAAAAAGCGTAAAATGTTCTATTTACATGTTTTTTGAAGAGCGTAAAATTTTCTATTTATTTACATGTTTTAAAAAAGCGTAAAATGTTCTATTTACATGTTTTTTAAAAGTGTAAAATGTTCTATTTGCATGTTTTTAAAATGTCCAATTTCATCACAGACGATATGTCATTTATACTGATATTCCTAGAAAATAGAAGAGAGTTAAACCGTCATGTAATATAAATGGTAGCCAATTTAAAAAAACTGACGCATTTGAATTTCGCGCCATCTAAAATATCTAAAATTTCGATTAATACCAAAACTAACTCATAGTCAGTGAAATAAATGTTTGTTAATAATAATGGCAGGGCCTGTAGAACAGCTATGTACATGTATAATAGACGCGGGTATGTTCCTCCATGGAAATCCACGCTATATACTGATAGTGATAGTTGGCAGTTTGGCAGTTGAAATGTCTGCATCAGTTCTCATTTTTGGTGAACTTTGAACACCTCCATTGGTTTCGTCGTAGATTTGAGTGTTGGTCTTGCCACAATAAATTGCTGACTACTTCCATCATTCACTGTCCAGTGTTCAGCTTCTGCTATATAATTTAACGTATAGAAATTGCCTAGTAACTAGTAAGTAATAAGTGGTTTGTGGAAATGCAAAAGGTGCCTCTTCATCAGTCTCCTTGTTGCATCGCTTGTCTTTCTTTTGTCGTCTTTTAATACAGCTGATGCTGATACTATAATGTATTATGTTGCACCGGAAGCGGTTAAAATTATTCAACTATTTTAATAATATCTAACTACTTTATTAGCTTGAATTAAGTTTTGGAAAATGCCATAGCTGCACAATTTCAATTTCCAGTCTCCCCTCTGTTCCACACTGCATTCTTTTGATTTCTGTCTTCTTGGCGAGCCAATCATTTTGAACCATTGATTTTGTCGTTTAAAAATAGAACTAGATTTATAATATTATTATGTAGTTGTTTGTACTATTGATAGGGATTTTATATCAACGTTTTGTTCTAATTCTGGTAAAGAGATGGAAAATAAAAAGGGCTTTGAATCCATATTCACACTTATGACTAATGGAAGTACCTATGTACCTACATACTTACAGCTTGGTTTGCCGCATTTTTAGTAGCGTTAGAATATGTACAGAAACACTTTTATAACTAATTGTCTGGAAATAAAAATAAGCATACCAAGGCATAATGCAAGTATTTAAAACGGATAAATATTAAACATAAAGTTTAATGCTTCTAATCAGAGTTCAGACGCCACTTGTAAGTGCATAGGGAAGGAATATTAGAGATTGTATTGAACTCAATTGGCAATCATATAATTATAGCATTTAGCATTATCCATATATCGTGTATGCACACTGCACACCTCATATTTCCTGTAGAGGAGTTTCAGTAATGCTACAGCACAAGTTGGTAGCTGAAACTATAGTATCATCCAGAGTCCAGAGTATTTAGTAGTTAGGATTTGATACACATTTACTTTTCTATTGCAATAGTCAGTGTGTAAAAATAATCATTTGGAAAATGTTCAAAGCGAGTACTTGGGAAAACAGGATCCAGTCAAAAAATTTTAATGCGTAACAAATTGGTAAGATGGCAAATTTTCAGGCAATATTTGAAAGTATTTGCCTATCATGTCATTTTTCTTTTGTTGGACAAATTTTAAGCTGGATGTTCTTGAGCAACTGCGCACTGCTTGAAACAGTGCTAGTTCGAATAATAATTTTGTGATACGTCGCACAATTCGTAATGCGTCGTTTAATTCGTAATCGTAATTATATTATCAGTTATGTCATAATCATAAAAAGCAAATTAATGTGTCATTATCAGAGTACTTAATTACAGTAATATTTATTGGTTTTTCGGAAAATGTGTGCATACCTAAAAGACGAGAAAATACTAGAATGAAAAACTTCAAATAATTATATAGCATGTATTTTTAGTACTTTTGAAAAAATAATTGAGGAATGAAAAATCCCTGAAAAAAACATTGGCCTGGGAGCATCCAAATGCAATCCAGTTCAATTAATTATTATTTCCTCACGCATTCGTATGTATCACGGACAGCACACAGTTTGCATAATTATTGTGGTAGTTAGTTCGAGCCAAATAGGTGTGTGTGTGTAGATTTTGAGTAAAAATCAGTCCAAAACTAAATAAGTTAGCCTTGAAAATGAAATGCTAGAAACAAACTGTTACCCCGTTTGTGTAAAGGAAACAAACTTATTTTAAATTCATCTTCAGTGTCAATGCCATTATATATTTATATGTTTTATGGTGAGCTCGTTGGTACCTCAAAGTTATAGCAAAAGTATTGTACATACTTGCGTATCACTTTAGTGCTATTGACTGGAGCAACTATAATGTACATGGAATTCTAAGAAATGCTAAATTATAACAACATATACATTTATTCTACTCTAACCATAATAATTCTACAATGGAAAATATACGCATCCCATCTAAGGCTCTATAAAAATGTGATAACAAAAACAAATGTTTAACTGAATTGAATGCTTTTCACCGAATTAAGGAGTAATCATAAAATATACACATCTATGTACTTACACTACACATTTATAATTACATACCAATATACGCGTCAACAAAGTTAATCGTCCTCTGTACATGCGTGAATATTAAATTTCGAATTACTAATTATTACGAATGCTGTGCTAATGGTTAATCCAAATGTGTATGTTTCTCAAAGGATTGATCATAATTTTATGCGTTAGCGCTGCATATTTATGTTAAGTTGTCATTATTAATAATATGACTCTATGCAATTATGCGGATATAAAGCTAGCTAAACAATTATTGACAGATACATTAAATTACCGTTCATGCCCATAAATTAATGTGCAGCAGCTATTTAAATGTCACTTGAGTTTGATAATGTACATAAGTATAAAGTAATCATTAGAAATTAGAAATGTGTTTCAAAAATATGGATAACATCCGAATCCATAACATTCAACCGTGTTTAAGAGCACTTTTACAGCGTAATATTTTAATTTGTTTATGTTGAGAGTGAGCTGCCAATTAATTTCTTTGGAATTATCGGAGTTAATTATATGATTACGAATCGAATGATGATCCTATAATGCATGCTCAGCTTGTTGTGGGGGAAACAAATAAATATTTCAATAAACCGGATATAAAAATTAAAAAATTGATTCATGTGTGCTATTGATTTTATACATTATGCATTGAGCACCACCCCATATTCGCCATTCCTAATATATTCTTGTTTGATGCCTTTTTCCAAAGACGCAAGTAATTCCGCATAAATATAATGCACACGTTACTGCATGAGCATACAACTATAGTGAGCTCCTTGAAGTCCATTTAAATATTTCGTTTTTTAAACAAGCATATCATTTACTTTCTAAGCACATCCATTACAAAGTTCATAATTAAGATTTAAATATTTTGAAGAAAATTCCATGCAATAACAGTACTATCATAAAATTACTAAATTCTCACATTCAGCACTTGCTTTTACATACAATAATTATGTATCTAAGCAATTTCACAAGTAGCTCCAACTGCTTCGAAAGCTGCTTTCAACTTTTCCGCTTCCTCCTTTGAAATATCTGCTTTGACAACTGTGGGAGTGGATTCGACAAATTTTTTCGACTGGAAATAAGAAAAACAAGAAGTACATAATTAGAATTGAAAATCATGTATTGGACTCAATGTGCTAAATAATACTTTTATTATTTTGTAAAATACAAGTGCATAAATTGTTTTCACGCCGTTTCACAAATTCGTAAGTAGGTAAATTGTATGTAGACGTCTAGAAGTTCTAAAACATCGAATAAAATCTTTACGAAATCGTCTGAATGCCTGATTTCAAAACTTTAATCAAGTATGAAGCATGTTTGTTCTTAGGTATTCCTAAGAATAGGAAATAGCACGAAATGGTTGTATGCAATCAACATTAAAAGTCATACCTGGACTAGATTCATTCCTTCCAAAAGATTTTTGACTTCCTTAATAAGAGCTACTTTCTTTGTATCATCGTATTTTACTAGCTTTAAGGTGAAACTTGTCTGAACTTGCACTGGAGCCGCTGCTTCAACTTCCTCCTGAAAAAAAAGTAGAGTATAAATTAATAAATTTAAATATTACTGTGAATGATTATCACTGACAATCGAAAATGAAGTATATAAATACGTTATCAAAAGGCCTTGAGATCAAGATGAATTAACAAATGTTTTAGTCATTTATAGTAGTTTTAGCAGAAACTGATCGTAAACATAACTCGTGTCGTTGTCTTTACACGCAAGCAAACGTAATTACATATCGGTATTCTTTATGAGCATACCAAGCTTTAACGATTCCGTAGGAATTTTAAAACAAATTGAAACTTGTTTTTCTGGTAAGTAAAGAAGAAAAATGGCTGTAAGAACAGACTTCACCGTTCATTGCACTAACGATAAGATTAAGACTGCATTAAATCCCAAGAATTTCCTTCCCTGTAAGATCAGGTATGTATGTATCGCTTAAACTGAGCAAAATAGTTTCTTTATAAACTGTCCAAATTCTTCCTTTTAATTAAACTGTACTGCACTTAATTTTCTTTTGTTCAAGTTCAAACTGTCATATATATTATGGCATCGCTATAGCATGCGAAAGGAGCAATAACAACAGTTCTTTGTAGCTCAATTAAGGTAAATACACTAAAAAAGACCCTTTAAGTCATAAATTTAATAATACATAAGGGATCTTCATATTAAATTTAAACGTGCGCCATCCCATTTAATATTTAAGGAATCTCATTCGAAGGTTTGAACTAAAAGTCATATCTCTAAAACCTTCGTTATGTACCTTTTCGTTCAGAAATCAGTTATATTGTTTGCATTAGGCAACGGTATGTAAGTACCTACACAAAATACGGCTTTACAAGACTTACATTACAAATCATCCAAAATCTCTACTGCGTGTCATATATACATGTTAAGCTTTCCGCAGTCACCGGAGTCACGAGCACATTCACAAGAAATAAAATTATAACAACCGTACCTAGTAAACCCTTTGTTGGCGAAGCGAGGTTGTTATTCTTGTGAAAATGGATTCAAGAGATTTAACACTTCATCCTCCAAGAAGGGAGATACTAAAATATACCGTTTACGTGGCTTATATTATGAAAATATTAAAACATTAGGGGTCAAGGGTAGGCGGGTTACGAACGTATAAAATGACCACAAGTCACAAGTATGTTTCTAATGTGTACTAATGCAATGAAGTGTAAGTAGTTAACGGCCACTATATCATAATTATTGCTTGATCGATTGCCGCATGAACTATTATAGCAGCAAAAACCCTCAGTTGAGACCAATTAATTTCGCTGGTACCGACAGACTTAATGTTAAGAAACCCCGCACCCCTAGGCTTCGCATGTAGGCAAGCAACGCGTGAAGGGAAAGAGAACCGAAGGACTGCAGGTAACTACTGTGAAAACGAATACTTTTCTCAAGACACAAACGCCTTTCCAATCTTATCTCATTTTCCAGCCGAATTCCAACTAAAACAATTACAGCAACCACCGATTTTGACAAGATAATCTAAAATAAATGAAAATCATACCGCAGGTGCAGCAGCCGGAGCAAAGCCCCCCATCACTGGACCCATCATTGGAGTGTCGGGTATATTTAACGTCTTCTTTAGCAACTCATTTAGCTCGGACACTTCCATTAGTGTTAGTTTTGAAATTTCTCCCACAATTTTAACCAACTTTGCATCATAATTCTTCTCTTTTCCAACGGGAGTTGAAACTTGGATCGGCTCTTCATTGCTAACTTGTGATTGTGCTGCCGTTGAATAGGTAAGTTTATTTACATTGTAGTAGCTACTTAAACTTCTTTTTGGTGTAGATTTTACTAGCTGAGAAGCAAGTCTTGATGGATTTATTCTCCGAAGGCAATTCATTTTGAACGTGTTTTTAAAACCTCACAAATCTTAATCACTTAAAATTTTAAATGGATAATGGTCTTGATAGTAAATTCAAAATTATATTTATATTCTCGTTGATATAAGAGGCACAATTTTATATTCGATCTCCAACTTGATATTTTATTTTATTACTTGTGCATTCGGTAAAATTTTTGAATCTACTCCGCGCTCTGAAAGATGTGGAAATCATTTTGCAGCCATATTCTCGTAGATGGTACGATGATGTTGATTTTAGTTTGTATGCTGTGTATACTACTTGTCTTCTTTAGTGATTCTCATTCCTCCTCTTTCCTTTCCAATTACTTATATTATAGAAGATTTTGTATTTTAGTTTCGAATTTTAAGAATAATTTAAGAATTTTTCTGGTCGGTCTCGGCAGGTCCGGCCTGCTTGTAGTAATTTCTTACCCAGCTATTCCAAATCAGAACACGGAACCACCGTCGGCAAACTGATTTGCTCCGAACAGCGTGTTCAACGAATTGTTTTTGATAAAAATAATTGGGCATAGCGAAGTCCTACTTACTTATTTATTAAATATAAAAGTAAAAAATTATCCCTTGATTAACGCCCTTTTCAAAATATTCCCTTACAGTTTCCTACACCTAAAACAACACAAACAGACTATTACGGGCTTATTAAGCTCTTAGTTTGACCCAGGAGTGACAAACATTCTTAATTCCGACTCCTCTCTGGAACGAGTTTGAATTGCTTATGGCATGATTGATGTCTGTCAGTTTTATGCATGGTTCAAAATTGTATTAGTGAGTATTCAAGTAGTATTCAATATTAATAATTGATTTGGAATTCCAACAATGATGTGTAAGTAGGTACATACCACCATCCATTCAGTAATTTCTGGACCTTCAATGGATTCTGATTCTGATCTAAAGCTTACATGGGAACCTACCTTACTTGAAACTACAGAATGAAACGAAAGAACGAAACTACCCGGAACGTATACTACCCATATGAGTGACCTCTGCTCGTATAGTCGTTCGACTGCAAAATTCGTTGTTTCGCCGCAATCGCGCGCGCAAATTCAAAAATATCGATTTTTTCGAATTTCACCGCGCTCTAGCTGCCACAATTTTAGTCCAATTTTCATAAAATTTGAAAAACAACATCTTTATACGCTTATCTAAAAAAGGAATTTCAGGATTTTTGAAAATTCAAAAATTTTAATTTGTTTTCGAAAAAGTTTAAAATATGTTTATTTCTGAGGCCCAGAGTTAGAACAAATTTTTTAGAAAAAATCAAAATTTTCGAATTTTCAAAAATCCTGAAATTGCTTTTTAGATAAGCTTATAAAGATGTTGTATTTTAAATTTTATGAAAATTGGACTAAAATTGTGGCAGCTAGAGCGCTGTGAAATTCGAAAAAATCGATATTTTTGAATTTGCGCGCGCGATTGCGGCGAAACAACGAATTTTGCAGTCGAACGACTATACGAGCAGAGGTCACTCATATGGGTAGCATACGTTCCGGGTAGTTTCGTTTCATTCTGTAGTTTCAAGTAAGGTAGGTTCCCTTGTTAGTACAAAAACTTCCTGCATACCAGTGATACCAGAAAATCATTCGATGAAAACTTTATCATATTATAGTAATTTTTGCCTTCTCGTATGCATTGTAATATGCAAGGCAATTAAGGCAAATATGTCGGTTTTGATATCAAATTCAATTTTCACTGCGCTATGCTATGTAAATTGAAACTTCATATATGTACTTACCTAGGTGCATAATATGTATTTGACTTGAAAATTAGTTGTGTAGTAAGGCTTTTGAAATGCAAACTATTTGTGTATCTAATTGAAAGATTTCCATATTCAAGTATTCCTTTAAAATATGAACTTCTACATATGAATTTGTTAATAAATAAATTTCTTTCTTTCTCTTCATGACATTTTAGTTTATTGAGATTCTCAATTTAACATTCATTAGTCGTATATTTTACATCTTTTGCTTTACTTCATTTTCGTATAAAAAGTAAATAATGTACCTAGGTACATATATGAATATAACTACCTATACCACAGGCTTTGTATGTAAAGTGAAGAATGTGACTACGTGACGACGGAAAACGTGAAAATGGCTGCACGTCGTACCCTTTTTGTAACTTAATCTTAACTTTGGAATGCATACAGTGAAATTAATTTCCGTCTACTAATTCCTAAAATACCAGCCGCTCAAAAAACCTTGAAACCTTTCAGATTTTAGATCATGATAATTTTGTACGTTCACTTTGTAAGAAATCAAAGCAAATATAGGGAAATATTAACGAGAAATAGCTCGTAAGGCATTAAAAGGCAGTGGATGTATTGTAATAAGAATAAGTAAGTACTTACATATTAGGATTTACAATAATTACGAACATATTATTAATAAGTAATTATTAACAACGCACTCTAATATTGGTGCATGCTCATAAAGTAATTATTCCCTAACAGTATTTTGCAAAAATAAACGACTAGTTTAAATTGTCCAAAAATATTAAATATATATAAATTGCAGTGCTTGCTCTCTTCACTTTATAATTAATAAGTATCTGTTTGCTGAAGGATACTGAAAATTAATATAGCATCTTATTTTATTTAGATTTAGCATACGTAATGACTCCCGTTAAAAGATCTTTTGCTTGTACTTGTACTAAAGAGCTCTAGGTAGTCTGTTTCGAGTCTAGATAAACTGTTTTTGGCATGTAAAGACTACATCTACAGTATCTTGAAGGAAATAGTTTTATTTCTACTCCATACAAGTTATGGACGGAATACAGGAAGCTCATTAGTGCATTTACAGAGATATAATTATACGTAATATTTAAAAACAATTATTACTATTCTCACAAGTAACTAGATACTAAAGCTATTTACGGCGGAAGGAATAAATGTAACTTCTAAATAATCTAATTTTTATCAACAATTTAAGAAACATTTGGACTCCTTCATTCAGAATCAATATACGATCTTACAAAATAAATACATTTTGAATAATAATAAATAGGAATCGCAGTTCTATTGCGACGAATTTCCACAAATATTTGGTTCTTGCTCATCCATTTGAAGTTGCAAACTTTCCACCATTTCTGTCAATTGATGAATTTTGGTTCCGTACTTTTCACGAAGACCAGAAATAATATTATGTGAGTCTGCTTCTTGTTTTGTTAGTTTAGATTTTAGCATCTGCAGCTCATTCGCATTAGCCCTATGCAATAACTCAAAATTTCGCTGGGATGCTTCCCATTTGAGCATAAATCCCTGGAATCAGAAAAACCCAGGACAGGAGTCAGTGAATTACATTAACTTCAAGTTTTAAGTTCCCTGAGTAGACGAATATGTACATCCATAATAAATTGTCTACAAAGGCTCACATTAAAATTTATTAGTTTTATTTGATTTATTCTGAATGATATCCAGAGTATTTGAATGTGTTGTAGTTAGTATACCTTTTCATTTTTGTGAATGATAGTATTTAGTTTGTCTATTTCTTCTTGGTGAGAGGCTGCAGTTGCCAGTTTCTCCTTTTCCAAGTCGTACAATCTGTAAAATGGTTATGTTCAGAATGTAATTTGATAAAGCAGTACAAATAACACTTTATACTTATCTGAATATGAATCAATGAAAAGGATACATTCTATGCTGAACCAAATTCCGCAAGGGATTAAAGGGAGTTATCATACTATACTAAAATGACCACATCCTTCTAGCAGTCAGGGTATTAAATAAGATACAAGTAAATTAATCTTACAGATGGGTATTACTTCGACTGCACTCTCATTTTAGTACAAGTGCTTAGACACTTGTACGTACATACCCCAGTGCAGTCAGTCCTGGGGCAGACGGTTTTATTAATTTGATTGAAATGCTAAACATTCTTTTGAATACAAAATACGACTTTACCTATTCCTTTGGTCTTGAATGACTGATAGTAGATGTTCCTTCTCTCGCCTGAAACAGTAACTACCAGAGGTAGCAGGGGGTCTTAATGCATTGGGCCCTCCATTTTCAGACGATCTTTTGTAAGATTGCACCTGCTCCTCCAAATTATCTTGTTGGATCTAAAACCCAATAAATTTACTAGCATAATATATTAAGGCATAAACATACACTCATACACGTTTCCAGACTCCAATAATAAAATGACTTACGAGTAGCTTAGATGTTATTAATGAATTAGTACCTTCAATTCCTTTATAGTTTGATTTAGCGTATCAACTTGTTCCCGATAATCATTTTCAACCTTTTCGATCTGGCTACAGCTTTTGTCCAAAAAAATCTTAAGCTGCTGTCCATGATTTTCCTGTAAAATTAGTTTCTCTTTCTCAAATTCAGCCTGAATGTTGTTGACGTGGCTATCCAATTCAACGTGAAAGTTAATTTCGCTTTGTTTAGTTGCTTTTTCCATTTCGTTTACGATGGCCTCCCTAGTTGCTTTGAGTCGACGGTTTTCCTCAGTTAGTGTTTCGATCCATTTCTGAAATTTGATTGTAGCCTGTTCAAATTCCAAAAGCTTGTCTCTATTATTTTGCTGTATGCCTACAATTTGTTGATGTTTTTCACGATTGAGTGCGTCAATTTTGCGACTGAAATGGTATGAGAGACGCCGTTGCATTTTCGCGAGCTGCAAATGAAATAACTGAGAGACCCAGGAGGAATATTTTTCACGAAATTCTTCATCGCCTGCTTCCAGAATATAGGATAGGCTTTCGTCATGCATTGAGGCGGGAGTGATATTAAAGGATGACGTTTGTGATAGGGACAAACCGGGTCGAGAGTCGGAGGGGGTAAGTAAAGTTGACTGGGATTGCGGAGATGTGTGGAATGAGTTTTGTGCATCTACGTCTTGTGGGTTTCCGGAACTTTTTATTGGCGTACTAGTGTACATAGCGCTTACACCGCTGTCGCTGTAGGTGCTAGCTAAAAGGGATATTTAGGACCATTCTCAATTACTATTGTTCCTTAACGTTTAATTTGATTATTTACTATTTATTAGCTCTAGGAATAGGAAATACATTGTTTAAAAGTTACTTTTAGAAGGGCTTCGGTCAGTGTTTGTACCAGAAGTAGAAGTAAAATCAAGCATGTGATCCCAAGAAGGCGTTTGTTCTCGCTCGACTGTATACCCGCCATGTGGGGAAAACCCGATTCCCAACATCGGATTCATTTTTAAACAAGAAGATTGAAAGGGCTCAGGTTCATGTACTTTGATCTTCCTGTTATCAACGTGGGATATGTCCTCTGCTTGTTCCTTAAGTGAATAGAAGTGATCGCCGCTAAACTTATGATGCCCATCTGGTAGATAGTCCTCTCCTTCAGCTTCCAAATCTATCTTCAGCTACGGCCGAAACCATACAAACAAGCTTTTCTGAAATAAACATACAACTCTTTCCACTTGTCAACGTCAATGATATGCTAGTTACAACCATCCAAAATTAAACAGCAGAGTTCTCACCTGATTTCTATGAGATATAGAATGCTTATTTTCATGTGATATTCTTTCTGGAATTTCCATGCTTAGGCCAAAGTTCATTTTCTCTTCAGCTAAATTCTGCGCAGAAGTGATTTTGAAGGATTTTCGTGCTGATTCCCAGTCCTGATTCTCGACTAAATTCCCCAATTTTCCACAGAATGAATTAGCATAGCTTTCTTGGCTTCCCTTTCCTAGATTGTTTCTATTACCATAAGTGGGAATATCAGACGTTTTAGACCTAAATGGACTTGCTTCTTCTTGACTGCCTGTAATTAAAGAATCGGAAAGGCGAGAGTTCTTAATAATATGAGGGAACTTAAATTGTCCAAACTTAGGAGTTGGAATACGTTCCGATTCTGTCTTTACAATACCCTGCCTTATCCTTCCTAGGCTTGAATCAAGTTCAACATCGAAATCTGTATCAGAATGCGATAGTAAAACGGATGAAGCTACGCGACTGTTAAACCCCGTTTTTGATTTGGAATTTGACCCTCCTAGAATTTGACTGATAGATGCTACAATTAAAGACGCCATACTGAAAATTTTGACTGTTTCACTTGTTCAATTTATTTGTAAAAATCAGGAAGTAATAATTAATTATAATATAATCATGATTAATTGCATCTTAATTCGCGATTTGTACATTTACTTGTTCAAGCAATTTTCTGAATTTTGAATTTTAATGAATTCCAATTTGCAGTGCTAATTGCTAATACTGATTTTGATTTTGATACTGACTGATTTATTGATACCGATTACCGATATCTGCTAATGACATCAAATATGAATTCCTCTATTAGAAGAATCGCAGATCGCAGTAGTATATTTCTAAATCCCAATCCCAATGATAAATTGAATTCGTTTCTTTAATTTGCCCATTCTTTCATCCATTAAAATCTTGTTTTAGTAAGTAAGCATGCATTTTTTAAGGGCATTTGTTTATTGAAAATTGAAACTCGTAATCCTAACAGAATTTAACAGTAACCATACGAATCAGACCATGGAAATTTTAGCAGCCAATTATCTACCGCCCGTCACGACTTCTTTTTTTAAATGTAAAATTATAAGAAACCTAAGATCTTACGCTTGTAACAGTTATAAAATTTGTATGTTGCAATTCACCGTGAAAATGTTTTTGGAAAACGTATACACTTTCAAATTTAAATGTTGTGGTTTCGTTGTAGAATATCATGGCATCAATAAAATGATTGCATCGAAATATGAAAATTATATTAGAGGATGAATATCAGAAGTTCACATTAAATGGTTTTAAATCCTAATTACTTGAATACCTATGAAAATAATATATCCATATAATATGAATCTGTATGTGATAATATTGCTTACACTTACAGATAAATATATGTCCCCTTGATTAGAGCGTAATTATTAATTCATAATTACTTTATACTAATAAAATTACCTTGATATTACCAACTGCTTTACATCGCCTGGAATCAATCATTCCCGTCCTTAAACCCAGATTTTAACTGCTTTCAAGTTTGAACCCCTTTTAGTTACATTCAAAATTTCATGAGAATACAGCAGCGCAAGACATTTCATGTTTCATCCCTTAAAAACACAAAAATCAAAATACATCCGTCATTATATCCTTATTAATTTTGTAATTTTTATATTGCATTCAACAATTAGATTTGACCCCATGTGTCCTCTCATCAGTCATTATGATTATCGATTAGTACTTACAACTTACATTAAATCTGATAAACAATACAAACACAGAGGCCAAAAAAAACTTAAATGGTATACTGATTCTACCTTGGTATGTATACTTACTGTGAGGCAAAGATCGAAGAGTAAAAGCTTGTCAGTTTGTTGTTTTGATTTTGATAAGATTGAGCCACCACCACTATACCAACCAAAACCAATAACAAACACTATTACAGACAGATTATTAACGTCAAAATTAACTTGTAAGTAAACATCTCACAATCAGTCATCAATAGACTGATAACAATTCAAGTCCGTAAATATAAAACGCACAGATATAGTTCATATTTCGATATACTTACTCCTGTCATTTTCCTGTACAACTAAAAATGCACATCGTCACCGCTAGTTCACTTCACATTTTGTGGAATTAATTCAAAATTGACATGATATAAATAAAACTTCATTACAAATTAGTAAGTGACGAAATCTGTAGATGTGGATGAATTACCAATGCATAGGCACAGGCGTTATTACGTAACAACAACGTAACACTGACTTAACCATAACCATCAGCGGTTTGTGTTTACACCGTGACAGAAAGCGATTGGCACGGAAACGAAATCGAAACCGAAACCGTAAAAAGGGTAAAAGGGAGAAGGCACTATACTTACGTGTGTGGGAGATTTATTCGTAGCGGATATCACTTTTCACCGTGTTCCGTGTTTCCCTTCAATAAATTGTGTTTATGCAAATGAACGTGCCATGCACCTGTGTATACGCAGTCCTCGCAATTGTGAAAAGAGTCACTTGAGCAGACTTGAGCTGTTGTTTACACTGTATAAAATTCAAACAGTTCCCACTTCCCACTCTGGAGCTGGACTCCAGACTCCAGTTCCAGTTCCAGTCACAACACTTTATGCTTTTGGTTGGATACATTCCATAAAAATTTCTCTCACCAATGAAACCAGGCTGAAACGGCGTAAAATCCCATGTGACTCTCCGAGTTTCCGTGGTGTAGCGGTTATCACGTGCGCCTCACGCGCGCAAGGTCCCCGGTTCGATCCCGGGCGAAAACATTATTTTTGAAATAATCCCTATTCCCTACTGTGTGCAGGCAGGCGTACTTACATAATTATTAATGGGATGGGAAGTAATAGGTTTAACGATGCGATGGCAGTGACATTTTATTGACATATCTAATACCTATGTTTGATGACACATTATAGTTAATAAAAGATTTCATTCGTTACAGTTACAGGAAGAAAGCAAGATGACTTCCAGAGTCGAAACAGTTCTTAAAATGGTTAAGGAAGAAGGTGGAAGGAGCAACGTGAGAACTTCCGATCGTAACACTTCCGAAAATAAGAATGTAGGAGATGAGGGCAAGGTGAGAGTGACGAAGGTTCCATCGGAATCCAATCCTATTTCTGCTGCTCAGCGTAATACAAATCCAACTTATCTCCGTCGTCAACTCACTTACGCTTACTTGACAAGGTCATTGAATGAACTTCGTCAGTTGACTGAAGGACTTGCAACGAAACTTGCCTCCATGGAGGGTAAGTGTAGTAATGTAAAAAATATATAACATTAAGTAAAACTAGCATAAACGTGAACGGAATTAACACTCGTGAGCCCCCAATAGTCCGTAACGGACTATTGGGTGCTGTATTATTTTATGTATTGCAATTAATCATTATGTATACTATATAAATATATAATTAGTAGATATGCATCCCATTTGTATCCACAAAATAATTGAACTTCGACTTAAAACAAATCCTGAAATTGGTTTGTAGGAACAATGACTGATCTTCATATTAGGAACGCTAAGCAGTTCAATCCTATGCTGACGAAAACAATCCGCAAAGCTGGATCCAATATTACAAAATGCAATGATGCGAAGTCTACTGATGCAGCCTCAGAACAGCGTGAAGTAGCACCCCCTTCAACTCTGCCAACACTAGCCATTGTCAAATTGCCAAAGTAACGATCAGGACATGTAAGTAATAATTATTAAGCTGCACAGTTAAAAATTAATATTTATGCCCTTTATTTAATGAGAAACGTATGCGTATGGTCGCTACAAGCTAGGTGTGTTTCTTGCGCGCTGCATATTTTAAAATTTTATTATTGTATATCGCAAATAGACTTGAATCGTTGAAGACGACGTAAGGCATAACGTGGCAACCTGTCCATTATAGGGCTGTTTTATCAGTTCAAATAGTTCTTCCATTTCAATGACAAGTAAGACTGATAAGATGTAACAACTATCAAAATAGATAATCGAATGGTACATAACGAAACTGTCGTCAAAAAGCAGTCAATTGTATTTGTAATTTGGGTGAATACCTAATAAAACTAGTAATGGTTTGTGGAATACTAATGAGCATAGTGAGTGTAGGTGCTTGGATAGTAGTTTTTAAATGTGTGCGAAATGTCTTGTCTTGCTATACATACGCAAATTGTGTTAATTACTACTTTGAGTTAAACAAGCCACGAGCGTAGACGACCGCAAAAAGCTGCCATTGCCAGCGATAGCTACTTTTTGCCAGTGCCAGAACATACGGCTGTGCCATCATAGTGCACTGTGCACACTAATCAGGAATTTTTTGTACATCGGAGAAGAACACATGCTTTTATGCTTCTAGTTTACATGCCAACAGTATATTACATATTCTTCCAGCAGAGTAGTCGTGTGCTTAAATATGATGACCCTCTAACTCTATTAGACAATGAGACAAAGAAGGAATTTCTTTGATGAAAAAGAATGACAAGTGAAAGGTTCTAAAACGAGAATTTATTACAAAAATGGGTCCTTTAAAATTCATGGAAATTCCCGCACTGCGTTCCTTAGGACTAATAATTACACTTAATTATATGACAACAACTACTAAGGACTAATAAATTCTTGCATTGTATGGGCACATACGAAGATTGCTACGTACCCACGTCCTGTGTTCCACATTTGTATGTACGCAAGTACCTAGACAGGTAGTAATTCAGGTAAATACGACTTAAGGACAATAGAACAACACATTTAATGATTTGTAAGGGACGGGAAATAGCTACATAACACAGTATGTACATCTTACGTATTCAAATATTAAAGATTATGAGCACATATTGAGAATTACATTTAAAAGGTAACATTTCGAATTTATGTAACGAATAAATAATCACCAAGAATCGAACAGAACCGGCAGTTCGAAATAATCCGCATAGTAAGTGTAACAATGGACCTTAAATATCTCCGTCCTCCTCATCATTCCACAAGCGTCTACTCTTTAAATCTTTCGCTTATTGAAGATTCATACAATACGAAAAATAACCAATCCAACGTATACAATTATCATCTTTACTTGTAATATTTAATAAATTACGAATTTTTAGATAGTTTAAATCAATACTTTACGCAATATCAAATATAACTAGAACTAAGCTGTATTACTGGATTTCTATTACGTTAGACAAAATAACGATGCTTATAATATAAAATACAAGTATAACATGGAATCGGATTGTATTGATATGAAACTCACAGCTATTTTTTATTTTTTTTAGTGGATTATATGAGCGATGTTCCAGGCTCATGTTGTTATACAGTAATTACTATAATTAATATTGATCAAATGCATTCGTACTAGTACTAGTAGAATCACTCACTGTGGTTCACTCAGACAAGATCTATAAATTAAAATACTTTACAGTTACAGTAATTATTGCTTCAATGGTACATTCTTCAAGAAGAAAATTAACCTTAGCCTAATTTTTAAAGTATGATAATATACTATATTTTATAAAACTCCAGCTCATGAATAGTAGTGTCTTCATGATGAGCCATAATTTCATTAATTTATGAAAAAAAAATAAATTAAATTTTTCACGGAAGAAATGGTTAATATTTTTTCTGCTCGTAATTCATAGGTACATATTTTAATACTTATATAAAGACCTTATATACTAGTAACGTAACGACTACGTCTGTCTTTTCGATAGCCTGACCCATTTGAACACTTTTTACAAATACACTTAATACTTAAATACTGCTACTGCATTATATATTATATTTACAATAAATGTGTAAACAAGAATAAATATATTATTTTACGATTTTCGACTCCACTTTTACTATTTACTTCAAGATTTAAGCCTTAAAATAAATGATTAAATCAGTCATCAAGATACGTGACAGATAAAGTTCGCTCAACCCTTATCAAATAGGAATTACACAGGTTACATGCAGGACTGGGTTTTATTTAAAAGTCTATCATTCTCCATCGGGGAACGTTTGTTATTACGGTAAAACGGTGAATCTGAAGATTGACTTCTGATGTTACCCAGCTCTCTGGTAGGTGTTGGGGAACACGGACTTGCTGGTAAGATGCTTCGTAGGTGGTGCTTTACCCAATTCTTGATTTCAGTTGCACTTGGTCGCACTTCTGGATCATGTGCTACCATATCTGCAATCACTGTTTGCTGTAAGGATAAAAAATTTGAATCAATATAACTTATAAGCATAAAATAGTTTTACATGTAATACTATTCAAATCAGACAACTGGTTAAATTACTTTTTTAAATATTGAAAGTGAAAGTACCTCCTTTGAGTGCTTCTTAATAAAACTTGGAGGAAATTTCATTTGCCTGACTCCAACCAGAGTTTCATGCCTTTCCATGTCGGTAGAAAAAGGTACTAAGAGTTCAAAGAAAATTAAACCCAGAGAGTAAATATCAACCTTAAAATCATAAGGCAGGTTTTGACTTTGTTCAGGGCTCATGTACATATGAGTTCCAACATGCCCCGTCAAGTTCACTTTCGCCGGAGGATTCTCACTCATAGGAGTAAGTGTGTCTTTCTCCAGTCTATTCACTGCTGTAGTAGCTAATCCGAAATCACCGATTTTCACAGTCATATTTTCATAACTTATTGCACTAAGTTCACTCTCGACAGCACTAGCAAGAAAAATATTTCCGGGTTTTAAGTCTCTATGAATGAGTTTATTTAGATGTATGTACTCCACAGCTTCGATAATTTGAGCAAAAAATTCAACCACTTGTTGCAAATTACGATCGGGCGTCTTTCTAAGCCATTCTTGAAGAGTTCGTTTTTGACATAACTCTTGCTGAATGTACAAATACATGATCCTTGGAGGATCTAATGAAGTAGCTTCTTCCGCTACTTCAACGGAGTCATCGTCTTCCTCTTCTGGATTTGGATGACAAGATTCATCTACTGATGATGGAATGTCAAGAGACGTGGGACGAGCGAAAAAACCTCGGCCAGATTGATCGCTGGATAAAACACTGTCCTTTGTGAAACTACTATCTTTAATCGTCAATGGAAGTATTGGAGAACTTTTACGCCTACAGTTTTTTTCAGTTAGTTCCCAACTGTTGGTCAAATCTTTGTTATATTCAGACGACAGAAGATTGGAAGATGAGCTCGTAGATTCTTCCCCTTCTGCAGCAAAAACTATGAAAGAGTCATCCTGGTCTTCGGTATAATCTACAGGTGTTTTATTTGGCATGGATATTTCTGAATAATCTTTCTTGATCACCCGAGAATTCCGGAGGATAGAACTATGTAAATTAATCGAGGTTCGATCCATATCCAGGGATGAAAGATAATTTGCAGAGGAGGTCTCTAAATTACATATATTCCACAGTGGATCATTTCTCTCAAGCCAGCCCGAGGGCGGCTTCTCTGTCCATGCATTAAAGTAACGCACAATATTTCGATGGTCTAACTTGGCAAGCGCTTTCACTTCTCGCATCACCTTATCACGGGATTTTTCCCGATCTGGAAGCGTAATTCGTTTTACTGCATAGTGGCGATCATCGATTTTTTTCTTTGCTTCAAACACTACACCAAATCCTCCTCGACCAAGACACTGAATGGGATCGAATTCACGTAGGTACTGTGACTCAAAAGGAGTATTTGGATCTTCCAAAACAGACGAAGAACTAGACGTTGTTCTTGTTCTAATTCGTCGGGAATCAGCCGAAGTAGCTATCTCCAGTGAACCAATTTCCCTTGGCATCAAGGCTCGCTCCTAAAAATACATTAAAAATATAATCATGATTATTTTTAAATGAGAAGACACAAGAGTTTAAGCTTGTCTGTATTTTTTTTTATTATGTATACGCAGATACTTGATAAAAAGTTTAAAAGATAGTTTGCACATGAACATACCTCCTGCTGCTTGTTTGTTAAATTGCGGAAGAAAGCCCACATTTCCTGTACTGTCTGTGTGCGAACAGCACGAACTAAGGGACGCATAAGGAGTATGTTCAAAATAATAGCCGTGAGCAAGCTTATACCCAAAACCTCTTTCCTGGGAAATCAAAATACAATAACAGTCAAAAATTTCGCTAAGTTAGTTTAGCTCAATTAACATCGTATCATGCCGTTGGATTTATCACCAACCCGCCCTTAATATCTGAGAGATTACTTACCACCAGTACCACAAGGATGCAAAAATAGGTATGGCTTCTGCAAAACCAAATCCAATTTCGTCGGGAGAGTACACTTTGTGCTTTCCATCATCATTCGATTCGTTGTCAATGGTTTGGTCCGTCGGATTTTCAATGGCTGGAAGTTTTCTTTTTATTTCTTCTTTTTCGAATACATAGAGCCCATCAAACTTGGGACGTTGATACATGGCCAAAGCTTTGTTGTTTTGAATTCCTTCGATAGCTAAACATAAACAAACAGCATTTACGTACTTATTACTTATGTGTCATCAAGGACATACTTAGGTGTACCGTGTACCATCAACTATGTGCACTAACTACTAGTAAGTAACAAGATACTGCAAATTTGTTTTACACTCTAACTAGCTCGATGTAATAGCGCAAGGTGAAAGGAAATATTTTTCAGCTTTTGTTGTTTCAAATTTTAGCCATATTTTAATTTTTTTCGTACTAATGAAATCTTTCTGGAATCCTTCTATGTGTGTGAGTATATTAACTGAATTTATACCTCGTTATTATAAAAATTCATACAAAGCTTCAATATACTGTTGGCATAAATATCGCAAGTGAACTCCTTGCTTCCAGCAAACTGAGCTTTTAATCAACTATATAAACCACTATCGATCTTTTGTGCACAGTATAACTGATTAGTCCTTCAGCAATAGATATACAAAACCGCTCAATCTGCTTTTACTGCGCATTACTTAAAGTGATTAATTCTATCTATAGTGCAAATGACAACAGATATAATTACTTATGCAGTAAGTATATAATTATTTACACGAAGGGATTACTGAGTTTGAAGGCATAACTATAACCATTCATGCATGTATGTACATACTATATAAGTAACATAATATTCGAACAATACAGCACATATCGAATGTACACATTGATACAATTCTTTTCACAACTAACATTGCCAGCCCAATACCTGATCAAGACACGATAAAAATACAAACCACGCTTGAATAGTACCTACCTAACTGACATTACTCAATTTTTCTTTTGACAGGCTACCAACTGGCGAGATTACGTAAACAGTATGAGTCAGAATATGTTCACGCAACTATATCTCTAAACGTTAAACCTTCACCTACGACCTCAAAACTATGCATACATACACAAAATATATCCGACTCCACACGAGCATCCGTGATTATCTCACTAGGTAGTGGCTCGTAGTTTTTATAAATTCTAACGAAACAAAAAATATAAATAAGTATTACAGAACAGAATAACGCAGAAGAAAGATATGCATTTGCCGCATTTATAACAGATGATATAACCTACTACTAAATAATATGAAGCAGTACGTCAATATTTTACACATTATTAAGAATTTACTTATTGGAGCTACTAACTGAATCTAAAGTGACTCACCTGAGCTAGGCTTCCAAACAATTTCAACTGGTGTTGTTGAGCCATGTTTGTCAAATTGAATAGCAAAAGCATTTTCCAGTTTTTCAGCTGTGCTATGACTTTCCTGCACGTAAAACTGCTGTTGATGTAATCCAATGTAAAGAGCTGGAGATTCCTCAAGAAGAGCTGAGTTTTTGATAGGATCGATAACTTTTAACCTTCCGTTCTCCAGAATCCAAGCTTGAGATATTGGACTTCCGAACTGGATAGAAATTCAAAAATGGTTTACGTTTAGATCACTTCTAGCTTCTATATTTAAAATAAAAAGTTACGGAGAGCAAGCAAGCAAATAAAATATATTAAGAGAAAGTTACCTTATGTTTCCAGACACTTTTTTTGCTTTTGCCAGCTCCAATAATAAGTCCCTCCGGTATGACTACTTTTAGAAAATGCTCTTGGTCCTCTTTTTGTTCTGGCTCATAGCAACCTTCGGTCACACCAGCTAGAGCTAATTCGTGTGTGGCTACACTGAAATTCCATCTTTCTGAGCCAGAAATTGAGTCAATGGCCCTCACAGTTTGTAGCTGCTTCTTTACAACAAGAACAACACCACTATCCGGACGTGATTCTGCTTTTGAGGGCGTAGGGCATCCTTCTGACCCACACTCATAACGAAGAATGCCTGTACCCAAATCGATCCCGTAGATTCTCAGTTCTTTCCCACCTAACGCAAAAAAAATAACCACAAAATAGAGTATGTCAACAAACTTATATATTTATTCATCCACCATAATCAAAAACTTGTGCCAGGATCTTACAATGGCATGTATGATTGCACATTTCGACATTTCTACTAACCTGCGTCCAACGCAAAGTGTGGCCAAAGGATTGCATAATATAATCAACTTGTTAATTCGCGTAACTCACAACTAACCTGTCATCACAACATCGTTGGAAAGCTTGAAAGATCTTCGCAGAAGTAAGTCTGCATTTAGAGGCATTGGATGTAGATTGTCTCCATCATACTTGTACAGACCTCCAGTAAGCGATGGAATCAAATGTATCCATTTACCATTTTCATTGAGCTACAAAAATTAATATAGAGTAATAATTGTGGATATAATATGTAGGTGGCAAGCATCAAAACTATCACGGCCTACCTTGATAACAATATTACAAATATCATTCGAAGAATCTCACCTGTAAACTGGAAATGGTAGATGAAAACAATTGTCCGGTGGCAACAGACCATAAAATGCGCCCATCGTAGTCCAGCAACGACAGCTGACCATCCAACGTAGCAACAACTACATGTGGGTCACTGCTTAGCTGGTGTCGTCCAGGTGATATCACAATTTCATCTGAAGAATTAGAATTGTCGTTGTTAATCCCATTTTCATTCTCGCCAGACTTCAGTTTTCCACCGTCAGTACCGCTCTTACAATACGGAAGTTGCTTCACTGAAGACACTGGAACACCAGTAATATCCCCCAGATATTTAACATCATCATTAGTTGGGTTTTCGGATGAGACGCTCCTAAGGAGCAACTCGTTATCACTCATACCAATACCATTGTTTCTATGCTCATCGTTCTCCTCAAATTTTATCTCATGGTGAGTCGCTGACACAACGATGAATCCAATAATAGACAGAACCATTAATGGTTTGTGTATTTTTCTCCACATACGGTACCAAAACATAACTCAATTTGCCCAAGAACCTCAAGAGATTCTAACTGGTGTTAATATTAATTTTGTATTACTTATTCGTTACTCATCATTAAGTTTAATAACTGAAGGTCTCTGGAGGTACTCACTGCCATTGCTACTGGTATCTTAATTTTTAGTATTGACACGACATTATGACACTCGTCAGCACAATTGATCTACTGGCTAACTGATCAACAGTTTCTTTTTACTTTATTGTACAACAACAGGTATTTGAATCACTAATGAATGATGAACAGCCTTGGCAAAGCTGATAGGCCGAAATATACTTTAATTTGAACTAATTTCAGTGTTGAGTTCGACCACATGTAATTGGAAGCTATTAGCAGTGTTGCACTACTACTACTAAATGCTGAACGGTTTGAACTGAACTAATGCTCTTGAAAATATGGTTAAGAAGAAGGAGGTAAATCACACTTGTGACTTGTGTGTTCCAAATGACTAAAACTGTTTTAACGTCAAACGTGGATTCTAAAATATTCAAGTATTTTGGATTATTGTTAGCTCGTGTTCTCTGCACTCTGTAATCGGCACTTACAGGGGTACCATACTGCTAGTCAAGAAAAAACTAAAACGAATAAATAACACTCCACAAAAAAATCAGTTAATACATACCACGAAGAACAATAATACAAGTCACAAGTAAGCAAAAATTCCAAACAAAACCAAATGATTTTTGAATGAGCTGCGTGCAGGGAAAAGTAAAATGAAATTACTTATACGTATATAGTTGATAGTGTCTTGCGTAATGTGTTCCCGGACTGAACACCGAAAGTAATAGATAGCCAACAAAGCTGAGGAATTATAGTTGGTAGTAGGGTAATTCACTTGCAGTATTTAAAGTTTAATAATTATACAGTAATGCGTCCACAGCCCACATTTAACATAAGCATTGCACAATGGTGCAATCTTGATACTGGTTTGCGAATATTTTTCAATACTGCTCGCTGCGGAACGTGACAGTGACTGCGTATATACCTTCAGCCCCCCAACCCAACTGCATCCACAAGCAAAAATAATGATAAGACTACTAAGTACCAACCACTAAGTAGAAAGAGGCAATAATTTCACAATATATTTAACTAGTGAGTATGCTTCTGCATTTTCTAAATAAATCTAACCCCTTAGAAATACGCTTGACGCTCAGCAGGCAAATTAGTCGTAGTGCTAGTTGTCAGTTGTATGACGATCGAGGATCGGACGATGACGAATGGATGAGGACAATCAGGAAAGATGAGCCCATTTATTTAATTGCGAAGCTTAACAGTAACAGTCCGTTAACTATGGTTATCTTATCATATCCCACAGAACGTATTTATTCATTTAAGTGTTTTATACTGAGCGATGGTATGCAATTCAGTAATACAACAGATGACAATTGACAACTACAGTGAAACTCCAACAGTATAGACAACACGACACAACGTTCAATATAGATCTGAGCCACGCCACAACAACAACACATAAACTAAACTTGCGAAATACGATTTGGGATTCCAATATTCCAATATGCCCAAATATCTACAACAGCAAATAGCACATTTTTATGTACGACATTATCCGTAAATGACGTTATCAGTTGCTGGATAAAGTGGGCCTGCAAGTTTTTTATGATTTTACGCGGAAGCTGGTTTTAAAGAATAATTAGGGGTGGGTGAGTCTGACACTTTCCGTGACGTTATTTAAGAGTTGTCCCTCAATACGAACGAAGCCAACTATACTATGCCATTAATAACATTTAACAGCGAAAAAACGTACGAAATGAATGACGAGCAGTATTTGCAATTTGCAGTATGCAGTAATTGGCGACATACAAATACAACGGATACAAAACTTCCCACAACCACAACTCTACTACTCTACAGTTGATAATAATACTACAAAAATAATACATGGTCATTTACCAGAATTTTGAGAAAGGACGATCTGACGTGTTGGCTCCTCCATTGGTTCCCATTGAAAAGAAGTTGTTTCGCCGGCGATTTCAAATTTTCATGCTTTTTAGATTTTTAGTTAAAATTAAAACACTGCACTGCCTCAGCCTCAACCTCGACCTCAACTGCTTTATTTTATTACTGCTTCGCTGGTTTGATCGCGTTTCAATTTCTCGTGCGTGCCACACTTAAATTTAACGAGGGATTATTTTAATTTTAAATGTGCAAGCCTACTAACTAAATCAGCCAAAACCTCCCAAGCCACGTGATTAGGACGCGTTTTATTACGATACAGGTAACTTGTTTTAATTTCGATCCAGGAATCCAGACTAGTGCACATAAATTGTGAGAGTATTGTATTGTAAATTATTGTATTTTATAAGCACCACACGCTTAGAAAAGATCTTAACAACAATGGGGTAAGGCTGTGGTAACAGGTTTATCAGTAAATTTTGAAAATTTCGAGGGTGGAGAAAACTGTTAAGCACATGTGCCTGGATTAAATGTTACATAAAACTGTTGTTAACAAGACTTTCAGATAACTTAAAAGGTTTTGTATTAAAGTGTAGTGCAGGAAATATGAAATTCCTGGAAGTGGGAAGCTTCAAGTTAGCCGACAGCCGGCAATTGTCGCTACAAGTTAGCCGACAATTGTCGGCCAAACCTTCAAGTTGGCCGACAATTGTCGGCCAAACCTTCAAGTTGGCCGACAAAATGTACCTACAAGTTAGCTGACAGTCGACAAAATTTATTTTTTAAATTACGCTAGGGGTCGTTCATAAATGATGTCATCGGTAGGGTGGGTGGGTCTTAGGGTTTTAATGATAGACGTTCACATAATGTTACAGTGATGACATGGGCTCGAGTGGTTCCCAAAAGAGTGATAATTTGGGTGACATTATTTATGGACCATTCCTGAATTATTCATTTTTAACTACACATAGGTCTACACGGCAAATCATGTCACCTCTTATTAGTTTATTTAAAATGTAAATTTTAAAAATAATTCATCGATTGGGCACTCGCTCGACGTTGTGCCAAGAGAAACTGACGATTATTCATCATCGGTTCCAGACTCCACATTGAGCTTGTAATTTTTAGACACATAGGTGTGTTCATACTTTCATAATGCTTATGTATTCGTCTTTGGTAGGATGAAAATATGCACAATTAACATAAAGCTTGCTGCTTGCGGCTTGCGTTCATTCCTACCTATCTACATAATTTACCGGATTTTTCACGATATCGAATTATTTGACCCATTTCAACGAGTGATATACAATTCCAAAGGTAACGACAATTAGATTCCGAATTACGGATTCTGGTAGATTTTACTCACAAACGTTTTTTAAACCGTCAATGTTTTTGAAAATTCCGCCTAAAAATTTTTGTATAGCCTAAAAACAAAAAACTATCGTAAGCCTAAAACAAAATACCCGTTTTCTTAATTTTTAAAGGGCTTTTAAATGATATATCATGCATTAACTTCGGTCAATTTTGACAAAGAATTAGTTAAGTTTTTTAATTATAATTAAAAATTAATCATGATCTGAGCTGGAACTACAAGTTCAATAGGTTCGCCTATTCATTCCGGTTTCAATGGTATATCATTCATGTGTACTCCCGTTGACTAACGTGTCGAAATTTCGGTTTTAAGATTTGGCGGGAAATTCAAAAAATGTAGTTCTAAAAAACAGACAATCGCCTAGCCTAGAGGCATTTTGGCCTGAAAATTTTTTTATAAAGATTTGAAATTGCCACTACTTGCGCTTTCACGGCTAAGTACCTTCCCTTAATTTAAAGGCTATAAATTGACTGTTAAGATTTGCCGGTAAGAACTGCCTAACGTTTACTGTTAAGGCTGCTATTACTAACATAATTTAGCACCCTTCGGAAAAACTTGACAAATGGGGGGGGGGGGTGTCTAGCTGCCCTTTCCTATAACTTGCTCGTAATTACATTCCAGAAATATGGGGTAGGGGTAAGAGGTCATTACCGAATTTTGAGTAACGTAATCGTTGAAAGCTCCCTGATGTCGATTTTACATGCGTCAGGGTAAGGTGCATTTGCATTTTCCGTCATCGCTCAGGCGGTGTGGCCACAGTGTTAACCAAATGGTGAACAACGGGCTAGGGTTTCAAAAATCTGTTTTTTGTTATGGCGCCATATTATAGTCATGGCCCGTGGTGCATAAAACATTACTGCTCGAAACGACTATAACTTTTATACCTACCTGTACTTTTCAGAGTCTAATAAACGGAGACGTCGTTATTATGAGCAAAATGTTGCTGTCGTTTTCACTTTCCACTTTGGCAATCATTGTACATTGTTATTGAAAAATTGTCATCAGCAATCCCCTTACAATTAACGTTTGCTATATTATGTGTTAATCTTCTTTCTTTATGTCATTTAGTCCAGCATGCGATGTACAAATTAAAATAGGAAATAGTGTTGTTATTGTTATTAATAGGTTTTACTAGCTTTTACTGTTATTACTAGTTTTTACTAGGTTTCGGCACATTATTAACCCTAACATTAAGTTAACTAATAATACAAGATCTCATAACCATTTCGAACTGTTTGTGTAAACGTAGACGTTATTTTAACTCTGTAATTCCCCAATTAATTCACCCAAATTAATTCCCCAAACAATTCATAACAAACTTAGAAACCTTTCAACCTCGCGACTAATGTTTGTTTTACTTCTAGCACTAATTAATTTCTATGTCTGCTATATCTTTGTTACTTTCTTACCGATTATTATCTCTTTGTATCTAACTCTCCTATGGTATCTGTATCATGAATGCTTTAATGACAATAAACTATTATTATTATTATATGTAATTATTACTCTTCCTAGTGCTAGTTCCTATTTTCCTATTCATTCTATAACTTGTTTTGAATTGCGGGGACAATTTTTTTAAATCTGACTTAAATGTTTCTTTACAAAAGTGCGCTCTTGAAAATCAGCTCATTCACTAAACTTCACTTTTTAATTTTCTTAATTATCAATCATCATTTTTTAATTCATTCTGGACAATCTGGAAATTATTAATATTAATACTATAGGACTTGGACTTATTTAGTGGTAAAAATAAGATCGACACAAACATTCACTAATATAACGCATCTCATCATGAGTTTACATCAATTAGAAACACAAAAATTGGTAAAAATAAGATAATTCAAATATTATGCTAAGCAGTATTTCTACTTTAGTTGAAATCGCTGCTAAGCGTTTTTTTCTATACCGTCTGCAATTCATTACCATCTAAAATAACATAATGGTAATGTTATTGTATTGCAAAACAATTACAATAACAATTTGATACTGTAATTGTGAACACAATTACATACAAAATGATTGTTATTGTGGTTCTCAAAATTTCACAATAACAATTCACAATTTCAGTGCATTATTCCAAGCAAAGTCTAAATGGAGTTTTGGGCAACACTATTTTATTTTAAGCAGACTTATACGAATTTTCACTTTTTCCTCCTGTTACTATTCATGTGCAAATATGTAATATTTTACTGGTACGCACTCCTCGTTTATGGGGCTAAAATAAAAAAATAATAATGCAATTCTTTCACTCATCAGCACTCTATCGCAGCGGGCATTTTCAGCAAGCCACTACCAAAGATCAAAACAAATTATCTTTTGTGATCAAAAACTCAAAAAGTTACTTAAATAACGATATTACAGTGTGTCTCAAAATTTTTAACTCTCCCCGGTGTATGGGGTTTACTACCTTTCAAGAAGATTTACCGGCGTGATATTCATTTTTCGATGACAATCCACAATTATGAATCGACTTTGATTGACCCCCAGGGGTCACGTCGTTCTCATGCAAATAATTAAAAACCGAAAAGGTGTCTTATAATTTTAAACTCACTTCACGGTTTTTAAAATATAAATAGCAATATCTCCTGGCTAAACCTATAAAAAATTACAAAAATTGGTATGCATACACTCACATATATTACGTATCACTATTATCATTAACTTTAATCATCGGGCCACTGCACTGTAGCACTGGTAGCGTTGGAGAAGACAGGTCATCCTCATGTCAACTTTTTCCCCCGTTTGATAACATGCGAAAATCACGACTTGCATAATGTCAGCTTATTTAAAATTTAATCAAATTGGGCATGAACACAATTAAATTGCCTACAAAATAGTGTGTAACTCAATACCCAGGTCACTCGGGGTCACGAGACGTCCGGGGTTGAACATTAGTGAAAGTTGATGCAATGGGTTCAGCGGTACGTTACCACTTCAAAGTGAAAGTCTGCTTAAAATAGTGTTGCCCAGAACTCCATTTATCCCTACGTTATTTATTTATTTTTAATCTTGTCTCATTGTTTTTGATTATATTAAAGGGAAAAGCAAAAATGCCTGAAAGCTGCTGAATTGGTTCTTGGTTCTTCCTCTCCACTCACAACTTAAAACTATCTTAAAACTACACTTTAAAATCATCTCATTGTTGTCGTCCTATGAGTTCCAATCCACCCAAAAAATGGTGTGTTTTTTTGTTAGCTTCTTAAAAATATATGAAATGTTGAATGTGTCTGATTGTATAATAATTAGTTTTAATTATTACTTAATTGCTAGCACAGGCAGTCAATAAGTTTCTGAAGTATTGATTAATTTAAAAATACAAAATGCTGGCTTTTTGCTATTGCATAATCACAGTTGACGGTTGAATATCACTAACACTTGACACTCAAATTTTTTTTGACATTCATGTTAAAAACTTTTGTAAACTCGAAATTGGGAACTTAAGAGGGAAGGGTCATAAGTGGTCACGCCGAATCGTATCTATACATTTTTTTTAAAAGGGCATGTAAAAAAATCTTGATTTGCTTAAAATTTGCAATTTCAAAAACCCAGAAATTACTTTTTAGATTGTGCTTTGCGAAATACAAAACTACACTTTCTTTAAAAGTCGGAAAGAAATTGTATGAGCTACAGGGTGCCAACGAATTATAAATTCATTTTATGGTCAATTAAATATGGTGCCCGTTTAGTTACCATTAGCAGATTTATACTTCGAAAAATCTGACTTCGGATCCGATTTGTCGTGACCACTTCTGACCCTTCCCTCGTTAGCTTCAGCATATTATGTGTTTCACTTCCTACAATTTTTTGCAATGCAATAAATCGTTATTAGCGTTTAAACTCAAATTTTTCAGTTTTTTGCTCATAGCTTTTGTCCAAATAATTTAACCTGGTGGTTTAAACCAACTGTGCGCGTGGCTGACTTGAGATTTCTTAAACGTATGAAATTCATTCGAGCTTCAGAATCATTACATTTGTGGCTGAATTATATTTTATGAATTAGGAACTTGGTCCAGTGTTTCTAATTGTTCAAAATCGAAAGTCAAACTGTCTTTTGATTGCTACCTAAGTAGAATTCTAGATACCACCTAATGAAACCAAGTTAATCTGGTATGTCTTTTAAAAATGTAGGACGGGCTTGCTAGAGAAAACAGAAAAGTTGAAAGAAATCGAATTGCAGAAGAGAGCATTGGTGACCCTTGCAAAAACAGAGCACGAATTAGGAAAAATATTTCTGGATTTCTTCATTGCGTGCTTCAATTTAATAATTTACCATAGAGGACTGCACTCGAAATCTTTTTTTGTAGTAAGAGAATGTCGCCGATTTCGACTTCAAATTCCCGTATGTGGTCATAATCTTATTCTTATTGTCTGATAATTATTTAAGTATGTCTTTACCATAGAGTATTAGTGTAACCAATTGCTAACAAAGCTAAAATTTCGTCTAAGTTCAAGTAAACATTTCATACAAAAATAATTGTTATCAGAATTTTCACTTCTTTGCAGTATATGAGGTTTCCTGAAACCGTCGTGTACTTGGAGAAAGTGACAGAGAAAGGTGTAAATTGTCTCATGTCCGATTTACTTGAAGGATTTATATTTGAAGAACGTGATCGCTTTGGAAATACAATCATGTTTATGTTCAATCTACACGGATCAGCTCGTATAACCCCCACCACATTAATGTTGTAAGGAAATAATTCGCAATCCGTTCAGTCTTGGTTGATTTCTATTTAGTCATTGACCTTTGAAAATATAAATAAATTATATCACTATATCAGTAATATACTATGTGTTGCAGCACACCCGAAATTCTGAATGAGCTAACCGAGTCGTGTGAAGGTCTGCTTCAAGAGCTAATCCGCACTTTAGCGAATATTCCACCGATCCTGCAACCCAATATGTTTCGATGGAAAATCGAACTTGGACTCAAGAAAGTTGATAAGGCGGATTCTAAATGGGATACTAATAAGCAAGGAATCTTTGATGACGACCCAGATTGGAAAATATTTCCTTGGCTGAGGAATATCCGGGGTTCGCGTAGACGAGATAGTTTTCAAGATGTCGAAGGTTCTGCGGAATCTCCAGCATACAGTGAAGCTTCGGACGTGACTAACGAAAACTCAGTTTTTAAACCTGATGAAATTGATCAAATCCTAGTATTGGACGGAGCTCAAAAAACCAACGCAGGTGAATCAGTTGATGAAGATTTTTTTGAAACGAATAATTTTCATGATGTTACTTTAGAAGAAGATATGGGAAGCACAGTGCTCACCGATTATGAAAAGGAAGGCCTGAGTATGATTCATTACGAGGAAGAACATCAGCAGCAGAGAGAAAATAATGATAACGAAGACCGTCCTGGTTCCCCTGACATGTTTGCTGACTCCCCACAACCTCCATCGACAAAAGATTTCGTCATTTCAAGCCCTATTGAAACTTCCACTGTTTTGTATCATATGGAGAACTTAAGTGACATGCAAGAGTTAGAAAATGTTACCCGTGACTCGAATAGTAAGCATGGAAAACCAATCAATTTTGACACAAATAGCATTCCAGCAGCTTCGTTTAATATTGAAAACGACGACCTTAACGGGTCGGCAGTAGACAGTTATCGTATGGTTTTTACTCAAAGCGACCCTGATTCCCCTCTTGTAGATTTACGTGAATACAAAAAATCCAAAAGAGGCCCCGATTGTCCCGATATTGGGGGTTCCCCAGACCTGTATCAAGATGTAACAACAATTTATGAAGATTTTGAAGACTTTGATGATTTAGACAAAGTTCTTGAACTAGCTGATTCAGATGAGCTAGATACTTCCTTTGATCTCGATATGATAAATGGGTCTCTTGCAAACAAAGAACCAGCAAAGGGCGTTAAATTTTATTGTGCTGCTACAAGTAACATGCTGGATACCTTAGTGTGTAATATATTAATTTTTAAAGACACTAATGCCGATGAGCATCATTCCGACTACAAACCACCTGTTGCTAAAAAAAAAGTGAAGCGTACCAGTGATAATGAATCTTTATGATCATAAATATTTTCACTTATTAACTAATTTCAGTTTAGACAGAACCATAAAAAGAGCGATTACGATAGCTATCACCCCCAACATCAACCCTAAGATATGGATGCTAAATCCATGCAAACTAATTCTAAGTTAAAGTATTTAACCTCAGGTACCAAAATTAAAGCTTATATTCAATGTACGTCCTCGGCCTCATCCCTAAGACTTATTTTAAGTTAAAATATTTAACAACAGGTTATAAAATCAAAATTTATATTCAATGTACGTTCTGGGCCTTATCCAAAGACTTATTCAAAGTTAAAATATTTAACCCGAGGTACCAAAATCACAAAACTTAAATTCAATGTACCTCATCGATCTCATCTCAAAGACGAGCAAACGGCAAGACCCAATTCTCTGGGATTTTAACCAAATGTAGTTAGGATATGGACGTTTACCATTTAAAGAAATTAAAACAAAATTTAATATGCCTATAAATCCAGTTAAGTAACATAGCTTTACTGCAATGCTATTGAAATCGTTTTCTAAGCATGCAGATCCTATGTTTGAAGTACTGTTCATTAAAAATTTAAGACAAATCAAGTTAAAACTGATGCACAAGAGATGTAGATAGTACCGTTTGTATTCAAAGTAATATCAAGCATGTCTACGCATGTTACGAACTGAAGCTAGTTGTTACGAAGAGAGACGAGTGAACAATTAATCAAGATTTATTGTTTAATTTGAATAATATAAAATCAACAATTTATTGATTAAATTTATGACTAGTAGTGAAATTTAATGTAAAATCTGATGAAATGTAATGGTTTAATAATAGTAATAATAATAATAGTTTATTGTCCTTAAGCATTCATGATACAGACACCATTTGAGAGTTAGATTCAAAGAGATAACAATCGGTAGGAAAGTAACAAAGATAGCAGACATAGAGTAAGTATTGACTTAATATTAGTAAATTAAAAAAAAAATTCAAATGATTATTATTGAGGTTGGAAGTTTTCTAACAGTTTGTCATGTACAAGATTTAGCTTAGAAATTACAGAAGGTTTAAGTAAGTTGAGTTCTCGAATTATTTGAGGTATTACAGAGTTAAAATATCGTTTCCGTTTACAAAGAACAGTTCGAAAAGAATTAAGAGATCTAGTACTATTGATTGCTTTAATATTAGGGTTGATTATAGATCGGAACCTAGGATTTTTGTATAGGGATTGCCCTAGCTTCCGGCCAAGCTGGGATACTCTATTTAACAGTGACACCATTTTTAGATTATTAAGAGTGATTTGATAATTGTTTTTACAGACTTTGAATTTGCAGATTAACGAAAGACAGCGCATTTCAAGCTTTGTTATTCTAGACGAGTCAGATTTAGTCAGACTATACCCCCACACAGGCATAGCATACTCAATTTGGGACCTAATGTAAGTTTTGTATACGCTCAAAAGTTCCAACTTGCTGAAGCCAAACTGACGTAATTTACTTAACATAAAAATCTTTTTATTGGCTTTAATGATTATTGAACTGACATGAGAGCTCCATTTAATTTTATTGTTGATAAGTACTCCGAGTAATTTTGCTGAGTCGACATTAGGAATTACTGTGTCGTTAATTTTGAGTTCGAGGTGGCTGAATTTCTTGTTTTTACTAAAATCAATTAATAAAACTGCACTTTTAGTAGGATTAATCTCCATTTTCAATTGAGAAGTAGTTTTCTGGATTTCGTTGAGTAAGTATTGCATTTTTGGTTGGTCACTGTAATTGACTTGTTCGGCTAGTCCAAGATCGTCAACGAAGGCACAGTCACAGAACTTGTTGGGGGAGTGCTTACAGAAATCCATTATTTTTTTGAGGATAACATTTATGAGTAATACAAAAAGAAGTGGCGCCAATTTAGTTCCTTGAGGTGTTCCATTGCTAATAGACAGAAGATCAGAGAGAGTTTCATCACCTTTGACGCATTGAGCCCTGTCACGGAGGAAGCCAATTACCCACAATATGTCGTGAGGATTAATGTTCAGATCAATGAGGGTTGAAATTAAAATGTTATGGTCAACTAGATCAAAGGCCTTTCTCAGGTCAAGAAGAACTAGGATCACATAGTGGTTCGGTTTATCTAGTGATTTGAGGATGAAATTTGTGAGCTTTGACAAGTAGAAGGTCGTTGAAGAGCCTTTGACAGAGCCAAATTGATTTAAGTTAATTTTTGGTTCTATTTGTTTCAAAATTCTTTTAAACATTATGTTTTCCATAATTTTTGCGAAATTTTCAGTTTGGGTTATTGGACGGAGGTCATTCAGTGAGTCTATGTTACTTGATTTTGGAATAGGTGTGATAAATCCAATCTTCCAGGTCTTTGGTACTGAGTATGAAGAAAAGGAGAGATTGAAAATGTGAACAAGTGCTTCAGCAATCATGAAGTCAAATTCCTTAATTATTAACGTTGAAGGGGAGTTCGGTGCACTACTTTTCCTACTTGGAAGATTCTTCAATTCATATAGAATTTCAAAAGAATTTACTTGTAGGATAGAAAATTTTTCTTCTACTGGACATAAGTAGAAATAGTTAACCGGTGAATAGACTGAGTTAATACTCGTGAAATGATTATTAATTTCCCTAATTGTTGACATTTGGTCAGTGCAGTTTAATAAAAATTCAACAGTTTTGAGGCACGAAAGTTTAGGTTTTAACCCACAAATATTGATTACAGTTTGGTACCATAATCGGGGGCCGGCGTTGTTGATTTTGTTTGAAATTTTAGACCGGTAGTCCAATTTTGATTTTTCAATGAGAGCAGATAATTCACGAGATAGGATTTTGTAATTCGGATTTCCATGGTGCTTTAGTCTTTTTATTTTTTTATTGAGAGACTGGATTGAACTGGTTAACCATACAGGGGAGTTTTGTTTCTTTGATTGCTTTATTTTAGGAAAGGCCAGGTCGTACGAGTTCATTAGGATAGTGTGTAGGTTCACGGCTTTGAGGTTTAAGTCGGTTAAATTGTCATAAATCGGAAACCAATCTGAAGTTTTCAGGGATTTGACAAAAATTTGCTTATTTTCAAAGTTAAAGTTGCGGGTAAAACGAAGCATACGGAAGGAGGAAATATCACTGAACTATAGACTGAACGACAGAAAATTATTTAGATCTCATTGAAACTTGGAAAGTGACTGACGTCATTGATTTTCCTCCGACCTGAGATTCTCATGATATTGTGAAAATACGATAAAAAGTGATAAAATAAAAACCTGTGTATATTTGTATGTAAATATTACTTCTGAGTAATATTTAATTGAACCAAAAATTACTTCAGTAACGACAATAACAAATATATAGTCGTTAACAACGCATGTGGGATACGAAATATTATTACATGAACTATATTTTTATTTCGAAGCAAAATAATAAAAAAATCCATACTGGGACGCATGTTTTTCAAATATTGTCATGTTGAATGCCACAGCAAAAATCAGTTTTTTCATTTATAGGTAATTAAACTTTTTTTTAAAAAGTACACGTCCATATGCTAACTACATTTGGTTAAAATTCAAGAGAATTGGGTCTTGCCGCTTTCTCTTTACAATAAGTCTTTATAATGAGGCAGAGGACATACATTGAATATAAGTTTTGATTTTGGTACCTGGGGTTAAATATTTCAACAGAATAAGTTGGCGTCGATAAAGCTTGCATATCTTAGGGTTCATGTTGGACGTGGTGTGGTGGGTCTTGTAATCGCTCTTTTTTTTGTATTTGATTCTGTCCACACAAAAATTAATATTTACATGTAGCCATGATTTTGGTTCCGAATTTTTTAATTACGTGTTGCCTTAACTTTAACTTTGTACTTTACTACATTGTGCATGGTTAGTAATAATACTAAAATATAGTATTGCACAAACTAACGTGGTTATATAACTAATTGTCGTTGCATATAACAATGCTGTCAAATTTTTGCAAAATTCCTGAACAAAGATAAGTGTATTTTTGGTTTCGACTCACACTAATTACCTGACTGTATCATTTACGTTGCGCGCAACTTTATATTTTACGTGGATTTGTGCTGTTGAATAAAGCTAAGATTTCGTCTTTTCATTTTTCACGAATAAGTTGCAATTACGGAAGCTTGTAGTTGGCCCTTGGCCCGGTGGCGGTACCAACAATGAAGTTATTTAGTTGTAAATTGTTTTGCATATTTCTCTTATTGTACTTTTGTAATCCGTCTGTACTCCAAAAACAATTGATGGACAAAAAAGGTATACGGACAGTTTCCTCCCGGACACTCCCCCCCCCCCCCCGGACACTCCCCCCCCCCGGACACTTTCCTCCCAGATCGTACAGAGGACTTTTTCCTCCCAGCATCAAAATCACAACCAAAATAAGCGAGTGTTCGTTTGCAGAAATTATGTACTTTTAGATGTTTTCAGAAATATTCTACAGCTATGAACTAAAGTATTGAAACTCTTTCTTTACCATTTTTTGGTGTAGTAACTATTACGTAAATACGTATTAGTCAAATGTAACAAAGGTAATGTCAGCATTAGCGCAATAGTCTTGAAGTCCGAAATTTAAAAGCAATTCCCTAACCAAATTTTTAATAACTTAACCTTAACAGTAATATGGGGTATTACTCGTTAATGCTAAAATCGGTATTAAAAAATTACTATTTGAAAGTTAATTATAATTAAAGAAATTAAATGTAATAAATTGCAACTTTAAATGAATTTTTTGTTTTAAAGAGCTTCAAAATCTTACATTGCATGTCAAATGTCATTGAGAAATGCAAACATGAGATAAATTATGTAGACATGTAGAAATAAGGGAATATTGAAAATTTGAATTTCCCGCCAAACCTAAAATGTCAAATTTCGACCGGTTACTCTCTTCAAATATGAAGAAGTTATATAACAAAATGACGAGAATGAGGAGAAGAACAATATGTACTAGAGTATTAAGCGATCGAGGCAACTCGATCGTCTAGTGTAAGGGGTTTTGTGTTCCATGGTGTTCTACAAAAATTGGGTTTCGAAACGCTAAAGTTTAAACGCTAACCCATTTGAAATTCCTATCTTTGTCAGCATTTCTTCGAACAAAAAATTAACAGTATGTCTGGTGTCTTGCCCTTCTAATAAGTTTGTGCTTAGCGCAGCTTTCATTTTAAAATTTCACATTAAGCTAAGATGTAGCTCTAAAAAAATTGCATAATATAGTATTTGCTTCTAACAATTTCCCGATTTTGTGACAATTTCGAATCTTTTTGTTCATATTAGTTGCAGAACAACTTACGATTCATGTTTCAATCCGGTGTTGTAATAATGGCACTTATTTCGGACGTCTGTTCGATGGCCAGTTTTAGACTACTCCGTTTTAAAAGCAACAGTAACTATTTATTGATTAGTGGTTGCTGAGGCTATGTCATAAATAAGCTCAGTCTACAGACTGAAGCCGTTTTTGAGAATTTAATAATAAAATCCTCATAGAGCGTTAAGTACCATTGGTAGCAGTATGTACATTTTTAAGTGTGGGAAATTTTAGCAAATACACACCAGTTTTGCAGTTATACCCGCTTTCGGATTATCCTATATTTTTGTGTTGCACAAAACGGGGTCAACTGACTTTTATTAAAGTGATCTTTATACAATTCTGAATCAATTACAACTTGTCTAAACACCCCTTTCACTGCAGCACATGTGGGAAAATTAAATTAAAAAATTTCGGATTTGACCCGAATTTTAACATTGCGACTCTGAAAAAAATCTCATATGTTCCTTATAGCCAACCTTAATTTTTGAGGTAGACTGTTTTTTGATATTGTCTACAGATTCTCTCTAAAAAATTCCTTTCTATAATACTACAATCTGGGTTTCATTAAAAACGGGTAGCCGAAAAATCAAAATTTGAACTCTGAACCCCATTGTAAGGTAACAGGATTTAACCATAAAGGTTTGGTAAGGATCTGAATTATCTGAAATGTGTAATTTTATAGCTGAGCTTATATATGACATATAGACTCTGCTGATATATTTGTAGCTTCACTGTTAAGGTTGAGTAACTGCAGTGTCGTCCGTTCACAGCAGGTAAACATTGCCACATGTAATAAAGAATTCCTTCCATCGACTAATAGGGTTCGTTCGTTTATTCATTATGCAAGACGTTTGGTAACACTTTTGTTGGAAACTGAAGCGACCACTGTCATCCGAGTCTACCCTAACATTAACTAACAGATAATTAGTTCTCCGTGACCAACAGTGCAGTTTGGTTTAGTGATCTAGGAACTGCGGCGAGAAATTAAAGTGCCTTCTTGCATATCATAACATTTATGTTTAGATTAATATCACCTAATTTGTTAATAATGGCTACCACTCGAGGGTTTTTACCATATCTAAGACGATACAACGCTAGTTGGAAATATCCAAAGCGCTGTTCCAAATGCTGAATTTGATGAAAGTGCTTACATGATACAGTTATACCATGCAATGTTACGAAAACTCGTGTCTCTTAAAAAGCTAATGTTGTTATGTTGTGTTTTGTGCACGTGATGATTCAGACGTTCATTAGTTCGAATTATTAATTTGCAACATCGAATCCATGTCTGATAGCATCATTTTGGAAACCTGTCGCTTATGTTACATCAGTCTTCAAATTATTGAAAAGTGGCGGGATAATAATAAAATAGTTTTTTTTATTGCATAAAATATGCAACATTGTAATTTCTGCCTTTGCTCATTACCGCTGCGCAATGCTTGACTGCGCAGATGGGATGAAGTAGAGACTTGGAGGATGGCTGAGAACGTATGGTAGGAACAACCAAACTGTATGAAAGCTATTCGTATGCAAGAGATGCTTTGCGTATATAAGCTCCGCCCTTATGAAGTCAACGTTACTGTGTGCTCGGTATACACGACGGACAGCAACCATCCTGTGATTATGATATTAAGATTAATTGCGATTGGCGCGCGAATTATGAAGGCTTTAATTTAAAATTGGACATTTAAAGTTAATTATGATTAAAAGAAATAGTAAATAAAATAATTTTCGAATTTCAAAGAATTTCATATTTTGTATTTTAAAAGAGCTTCAAAATGACATAATTGCATGTCTAATTCGGTTGAGAATTGCCAAAGGTTGCTAAATTATGTAGATAGGTAGGAATAAAGTATGTATATATATTCAACCATAAACTAATTACATAGACAGTAATTTGCTTACGTAAATTTACCATTTTCGAGCCCAAGCTCACAAGGTGAATAACACTAAAAAACAGCTTAAGTATATTTGCATTAAGTATAATCAAGCATTGTTTACTATTCGCCCTAAGAGGATCAATTCAGATTTATAATCATCATTTATATATTTAAGTCTAGTTCTATAAACTTACTATAATAATTTACAAATTTATTTATATCAATTAAGAAACTGATGGTCTGTATACTGAGCTGTATAGCTATTGCGATTGTGCAACAGTGACTTAATAAAGTTTTTCTCTCTTGACGTAAGACTACAAGATTTTTGCAATAATATTGACATTACCTTCGTTGCTTTTGATTAATAAATATTTACGTAATTGTTACTTTACCAAAAAATAGTGAAGAAATATAATTTCACTAGAATATAAGCTGCGGAAATGTAAACGAAGACAGACGGAAATAAAGCTCGAAAAAATGGCAGTGGCACATGAAGAAAAAGATTTCGTAAAATTCTGGCAAGAAATCAAAGCTATTAACAAAGAGGGAAATATTAGTTTTTCGAATGTGCTGGAATCGGTAACAGGCGAAGATAATATTGCCGAGCTATGGAGAGAAAAATACAAACAGCAGTTTCAACGACAAGATTCAGATACCAGTGTTGCCTTAGTTTACCCTTAGTACTCCTGCCAACAAGGCACCTGCCACCACTGATGTCTCGGATCAGGTCAGGGCTAGGAAGGCCTATCAGAATAAGAAGAAGAGGGAGCAGAGGAAAAAGAGGAGGAGAGATACTGCGCAGGCCAGTGGGGGTGGAGGGGGCGGGCCTTCAGGGGGTTGGCCTTTAGAAGCCGGGCCGTCAGGGGGCAGCGTGGTTCTACCACTATTTGGGTCAGGTGCATCTCCTGTGCAGGGGGCGGCTAAGAAACCCTTTAGAGAAGGGGGGGGGGGGGTTCGTGAGCAGCAAGTAAGATATAGCAATGCGGCTTTGGAGGGTGGGGAGCTGAGGGGGGCTACTGCTTCGGTAATAGTGGATGATTTCACTAGTCGCCCAGTGCCGACTGGAGATGAGAACTCGGTTCTTATTGGGCTGGAGGGCTGGCCTGAAGATCAGGGCCTACCGCGGGCGGCCTGCGATCATTTTAGGAGTGAAATGTTGGCTTGTGTGAATCGTGTGACGGACTCTGCTGGTACAGGAAAGTGCAGGTTCAAAGGGGTCCATTGTGTGAAGGGGCGGATCCGAATTGATGGGGAGAATTCGGCTGCTAAGGCTTGGGTCACTGAGGTCTGTGATGGAATTTTGTGGGGCAGCGCTGAGGAGGAGAAAAAGAAGTTCTTTCCTAATGCGCTCCCTGTTGCGAAGGAACGGCGAACAAAGTTGAGAGTGGAAGTGGAGGGACCTGGATCTGGGATTGATTATCGTGATGCATTCTCGGATTTCCTGGTCCTTCTGAGAGACCGCAATGCAGGGTTGTCTACGGGGCAATGGAAGCCGTACTCAGAGCGGAATATAACCAAGCTCAGACAGCCTTGGCACGTCTGGTATCTAACGGTGGATGATGACAGTGACAAGTTTCTGTCTGATCTTGGTTATAAGATTCACTATGGGTTGGGTTTGGTTCTGTTTGAGGTTATGAGCAGGTTGGGTGGTGTTGGTGGCGGTGTGTGAGGTTAATTACCTTTAATACCAGGTCGGGTCAACAATCTGGAGGGGTCTCTCCCATGGCCCTTTCCATGATTGACCTGACCCAAATTAACATGCACCACTCAAAAGCGGCGGTCTCGAGCTTATCCGGTCTACGCGATAGAGTGGTGCGACACAAAAATTATCAAAACTGCACTGCTGCCAGTACTCATCCGATCTGCACGCATATCTGTCTCATTCAGGAACCATATTGTTATAAAGGAGTAGTAAGAGGGTTAGGCAGAGCTGACCAACTCTTTACATCTGGATCGCATGAGACCCCGCGCTCATGTGTTCTGATGTCGAGAAACGTTAAGACAGCTGCTGTCGCAGTTTACTGATAGAGATATTGTCTCTGTTATTACGTGGTGGACCAAGGGTCTGATAGTGTTTGCCTCTGTGTATATGCCGGGGGAAGCAGATGATCCCCCTGGTGTATTAATGCGCAAGCTGGTTGAATACTGTGAGATCAACAAACTGCCTCTGATTATTGGTGCTGATGCCAATGCTCATAACCAGGTCTGGGGCAGTTCGGACACGAATCGCAGAGGGGTTGAATTGTTTGAGTATATCTTGGCTACTGACCTGTCGGTGGTGAATCAGAGATGTGCTTCAACGTTTGTTGTTTCCAATAGGAGTGAGGTAATTGATATTACCTTGGCCAATAGGCTGGCTGAACCGTGGGTGGATGAGTGGGCTGTGTCAGACGAGGAATCGGCGTCTGACCACAGGTACATCAGCTTTCGGATCTTGGCCGGTCTGCCAGAGGTTGTTTGGTGTAGAAGTATCAGAAAAGTTGCATGGGGTAAATATACTGAGTGTCTACGTGAAAGATTTAACTCAGATCCTGACGGTCAATTGTCCAGCGTCGAGGAGGTAGATGCTGAGGCTTTGGCTATTGAGAATGCTATGATGGAATCTCTCGAGTTAGTGTGCCCTTATGAGGGTTGTACGGCGTAGGGCGCGAGTTGCGTCGTGGTGGACTAATGAGCTGACAGCCTTGCGTCATGACGCGACCTCACTATTTAAAAGGGTTGGTCGGCATCGACGTGACCCGGTGAGATGGGCTGAGTATAAGTCAGCCCGTAACATCTACATGTCGGCAGTTCGCTGCGCAAAAAGAAGGTCATGGACCGAGTTCTGTAGTGGAGTAAGCAAGTTTGGAGATGCAGTTAAGTGTCTTAGAAGTATTGAGGGAAGCGGGTGCAGAACACCTGTGTCCGTTTTTGATGAGGTCACCAATGGTCTTACGTCATCGATGGACGAGACACTGGATGTTCTACTACGGCATCACTTTCCGAGTTGTGACATTGGGCAGTTGTATACCTCAGAGCATGGTCTATGCTCACTCGGTGCGCATGGATGCTCTGAGATTGTGACTGCGGATAAAGTGCAGACTGCTGTATGGAGTTTTCTGCCATATAAATCTGCGGGCTCAGACAGTATTCAACCTGTATTAGTACAGAGAAGTCTACCGGTTTTTGAGAAGCGGTTAGTTGCCCTATATCAAGCGTGCTTGGTATTGGGTACTGTACCGCAGTGTTGGAGAGTGGTTAAGGTAGTCTTTTTACCAAAGCCGGGTAAGGGGGACTACAGTAAGGCCTCTGCATGGCGGCCCATTCAGCTTGCACCTGTCTTGCTGAAGGTCCTTGAAAGACTGGTTGACAGGCATATTAGAACCCCATGAACTGGAGGGCAGGCTTAGGGCTAATAATCAGTTCGCGTACATAAGAGGCCTCTCTACGGACGCCGCCATTCATAGGGTGGTTGCGTTTGTGAAGAGAGTCCTGGAGTCCAAACAAATGGTTTTGGGTGCCTTTGCTGACATTGAGGGGGCATTTAATAATGTTTTGTTTAGTGCAATTATGGTGGCGCTGGACAGGTTTGGTGTGTGCTACTTGTTGAGGATTGACTTTGGACTCAGACATAGGCGGGTTATGTCGGAGATCAATGGCAGCTTAAGATATCGAAATGTTGAGAGAGGTTGTCCACAGGGTGGTGTCATTTCACCACTTCTTTGGAACCTTGTTATGGATGGCCTATTATCAAGGCTTCGGCTGACAGCGTCGTCTACTCTGTCACAGGGCTATGTGGACGATACTGGAGTGCTTCAAGGTGGCAAGGTGTATGACACACTTGCAAATCGGGTCACTAGTGGTCTAAATATCATTGGTGACTGGTGTGTAGAGGTTGGGCTTCGCCTTAACACCGAGAAGACTGAGTTGATTTTGTTCACCAGGAATACCAGGTTCTGCCCTCCGGCGTTGAGGTACGGAGGCGTGAATCTGGTAATCCAGCGTTCGGTTAGATATCTAGGCGTTACATTGGACAAACACCTCACGTGGATGCCGCAATGCAAGTCGGTTGTTGGCAAAACGGGGGTGACTATGGCCCGATGTAAGCGCATGATAGGAAGGAAGTGGGGGTTGTCACCGAAGGTGGCAAGGTGGGCCTATTCGGCCCTTATTCGACCTGTAATTGAGTATGGGGTTGTAGTGTGGGCGGCGGCGTTCGAGAAATGCTCGTATGTGATTATGTTGAATAGGGTGCAGCATCAGGCATGTCTCATGATCACTGGTGCGTCTCGCTCAACGCCACGTGCGGCCATGGAATGCCTGGTTGGACGCATTCCTTTAGATGTATTCCTTTAAGGAGTGGCTTTTAGATCTATGCATAGGCTGAAAACAAGGGGATTGTGGATGATCAATCCGATGTTTGGGGGTCCCAGTAGTCATACTGTGATCTGTGAAAAATGGGGTCTTTGTGACCCAATTCTACGCATGCCAGTGGACTGGACGTATCGGTGTCTAGAGTACCGTAGGTTCACGGTGGAATTGGGGTCGAGGACTGATTGGGTAAGGGATCTATCCCTGGGTTGTTATGGAATTGTGTGCTATACAGACGGCTCACGTGAGGGTGATAATGCTGGCTGTGGAGTTCTTATCGAGGACAGAAGTCTAGGAGGAGCACTTACTCTTACGGCTATGTCTGTGTACTTGGGAGCTGATGCATCTGTGTTCCAGTGCGAGATTTCTGGTATTTCTCTGGCAGCTCACTGGCTGCTTGAGAATGAGCACAGATCTACCGGTTAGGATGTTTAGTAATAGTCAGAGCCCTTTGCGTGCACTATCTAGGCCTTGCACTGCCTCTAGTGTGGTGGGTGATTGCCACTCGTACCTCAACAGACTCGCTGTGAGAGGCTGTGAGGTTGAGCTGGTTTGGATCCCTGCTCACTCGGGGTTCAGGGGCAACGAGGAGGCGGATAGGCTGGCAAAGGCTTCGCATGATGGCAGTTGCGATAGGCAGTTTGGTCCGAGGCCAATTCTACCAGTCCCTATCTCCGCTGTCCATTGCGCTTTTGCGGAATGGACTAGGCGCGAGCACTTGAGACAATGCACTGGTTTGCGGAAATGTAGACAGGCTAAGCTCTGGGTTTCGGCACCATTGTATGGTAACGCGTCTTTGGTACGATACCCCAGGGAACAGCTGAGGTGGTTGGTTGGATTAGAAACTGGGCACGGGACGTGGGGCAGTCATGGATGGAGGATTGGAGTACTGGACTCACCACGGTTCCGGCACTGTGGAGAGGAGGATGATACCCCGATTCACTTTCTGACGTCATGTCCAGCCTTTCTTTTATTGAGAAACCTCTACCTTGGTGGCTGTGGTATCTCGTTGGAATTGTTGGGTCAAGCGTCAGTGGGTCAGCTAGTGGCTTTCTTGTATGCTACTGGCAGGCTCATGCGCTGATCTCGTTTTTGCGTTATCTAGGGGGAGTCTGCAATAGGCCAATATAAATATGGCCTCGGCGGCGTCAGTCTTGTAAAAGAGACTGGACCCCTGACAATTAATAATAATAATAATAGTTTACCCAATCATTAGTAATAAAGCAGAGTGTATAGAGAGGGATCTTGTGGCTGAAGCAGTGAAAACTCTTAAAAATGGGAAATCAGTAGGGCATGATAAAGGAAAAACTAAGCATATCAAATATGCACACAATGATCTACTTGAAGTGCTAGCAGCACTGTTTAGTCAAATGATCTCTCACACGTATGTTCTAAACAATTTAATGTCTGTAATTATTGTACTTATACTAAAGAAAAAAGGGCTCAACCCAAAACTGTCAAGCAACTATAGACCAGTGGCCTTGGCTACAAGTTTTTCTAAAATATTTGAGAAAATACTGCTGGCAAAATATTACAGTAAGTTTGTAACGAGTAACAATCAATATGGATTCAAAAGAAAAATGGGATGTGAACTCTGTATATATACCCTAAGGCAAATTATAGGCTCCGTGCACAAGCCCAGGTGTCGCTTTAAAATAGCCAGGCAGTGCGGCTAGTGGCTAGGAATAGTAATAGTCCGGTGAGACCAAAATGTATAAGACGTTAATGGAGAAATTACGTACATCATAAGTAGACTACTACACGAAGGTATAACCTAATGCTTATAAACCGATGCTTTTAATGCTTTCTGTAAATATTGTAGATTGTAAAAATGAATATTTGGGCACCTCAATGATACTAATCCTAATTAAAAATGAATTTTTAAAGTTTTACTTTTTTAATGGTTTGAGTCTTAAAGTTTTGAATATCTCACCGGTGTATCTTTGTACCGCGCCACGAGTGGCGCTGCTATGCTACGAGTTTCTCTTGTGCACGGAGCCTATACAGTACTATGGAAGGAATAAAACTCCATTATATCTGTGCTATTTAGATGCATCAAAAGCATTTAATAATCACACGAAACTATTAAATAAGTTACTAGCTAAAAATGTACCTACATGTATTGTTAAATTATTGTAATTTTGGTTTAATAATCAGTTTTTTGTTGTAAAATGGAATACAGTAATCAGTCGCGAATTTCCTGTCAGAAGGGGGGTAAGGCAGGGCGGAATACTGTCGCTCTATCTATTCTCACTATACTGTGATGATTTGTGCGTAAGGTTAAATGAAACGAAGATCGGGTGCCGGGTGCCTAGTGGGAGATGTCAATGTTAACCATTTGATGTATGCGGATGACATTTGTGTTATGGCCACTAGTGCACTGTAGTCTCTGGACAGAAATTTCGGAATAATAAGGAAATTTTTGAAAATATTGAAACTTTGCACAGAACTTCACTTTATTTTTTAAACTACTTGCCAGCGTAAGTTATGAATGCTTGTAAATTTTTTTTGAATTTGCATAGCCTGTTTGCCGCCACCAATTTTTTGAAATAAATAATTTAGCATTGCATAAACGGGGAAACATGCATTTTTCACTCAAATAGTTCCACGCCAGTTTTCATTGAAATTTCTAAATTTTATACTTGCTACACAGTAAAAAGAATGCTCTTTCACGTGGCGTCTCGGAAATTTGTTTAAAATTAAAAAATAGTAAGTATAATGGTCGCCCCATATTCCACATAATTGCAAAAAGGCATGATGCTCTCGCTTCGCTCTAGCAGAGCACTGCTGGGCGCTAACAGGTCTAGTTGTCGGTAGGAACTACGTGTTACTGCCTACTGCCAATGCAACGCAGTTGAGTACCTTTTTCTGGTATTTGATTTCAATAATTTTGGTTTCAGAAGCTGTTAATTTAATAAATCTTGTGCAGGATCGAATTCTTAACTATTGCCCTACATTATTAGATAACAATATTTAAATTATATCTTAAATAGTTAAATAAGGTCAGATGGAAAATCAGCACAAATCGATTTGAATTTCATTTTGACCATCACTTGAATATTTAGTAACACGTAGTACGAACTGACACCTATTCCTGTTAGCGCCCAGCAGTGCTTTGCTAGAGCGAAGCGAGAGCATCATGCCTTGTTGCAATTATGTTCAATATGGGACGACCATTATACATACTGTTTTTTAATTTTGAACAAATTTCCGAGACGCCACGTGAAAGAGCATTCTTTTAACTGTGTAGCAAGTATAAAATTTAGAAAATTCAATGAAAACTGACGCAGAACTATTTTAGTGAAAAATGCATGTTTCCCCGTTCATGCAATGCTAAATTATTTATTTCAAAAAATTGGTGGCGGGAAACAGGCTACGCAAATTCAAAAATAATTCACAAGCATTCATAACTTACGCTGGCAAGTAGTTTAAAAAATAAAGTGTAGTTCTGTGCAAAGTTTCAATATTTTCAAAAATTTCCTTATTATTCCGAAATTTCTGTTAAAAGACCATAGTGTAGTGTATCGTCGCTTAATAAGCTATTAAAAATATGTGAGCTGTTTGCCATTCAACTTAACCTCTAGTTCAATGTCACAAAGACTCATGCTCAGAGTTTCCTACCTCGCTGGATGAACTGTCTGGAGCTAAACATTAGAATTGTGTTCAAAGGGGAAAAACTGAGCTTTGAAAATACAGTGCGATATTTAGGCTACGGATCGGATTGTTGATTATTGTACGGATCGGATGTCCTGAGTGATGAAAAGGAAATCTGTCAGAAAGTTGGGGTCCTGTACAAGAGAGCTATAAAACATGCTGAAGGTAAAATTTGGTACTTGCACCAAGTCTATTAAGGTGTACCTATTCAGCACGTACCTGTCCCAAAATATTGTCACAGATAATAAAGAGTTCCTTCAATCGAAAAATAGGGTTCGTTCGTGTATGCATGAAGCATGATGTGTGGTAATATTTTTGTAATGGAAAGTAACATAATGTGCACCACTGTTGTCTGAATCTTCTCTAACATTAGGTAAAAATAATTAGTTCTCCGCGATTAACAGTGCAGTCGTGGCTTAGTGATCTTGGAACTGCAGCGAGGAATTGAAAGGTCTTCGCGCTTATCGTTAGATCAGGGATACCAACCCTAGACTCTGCACTGTTTGTAAATATTTCTAAATTCTAAATGAATATCGTAACATTTGTGTTTTTATTAATCACTAGTATAAGAGAGTAAGCTGAAGCAATGAAGCATCGTCGTTGTTGATTTTTATTTTTTTTAAATTATGTTGGGTACTAACAGTACTGAGTGATCGGTGGAATGAAAGTAGCTCCACTTGCTTGAATCTAATTAATAATCTGACTAATGGTGAGGCGTAAATCGGGTCCCGTCATGTTGATTTTGAATGTAGGCAAACGTCTATGACAACGGTGGTGGATGGCAATGGAAGCAGTAGTAATAAAGTATGTAGTAATACAAAATACTTTTTCCACGGTCTTCTCGAAATTACACACTAAAATCTCAAATTATTATTTTATTTTGTTAAATAGGTTCTGATCCTAAATTCATTACACTTATGATTTTTGGATATTAATTTTACATGTGAAATTCAGAACATGTCCAAATCCCAAATCAGCAGTAATTAGTGTAGTTTCAGATCAGAATTTATAAAGGACACATCTACTAAACTGGCTCCCGTAGTGTAAGATGTAACAGCCAGGAAGACAAGTATGATAAAATATTAATAGGTGACGTTAGCGGGGGTTGGGGGGGGGGGCAGTGCTCCTCCCCCAAGAAGCTCCACGTTACTTACCGACAGACTTCTTGCAGCTAAAAGGAGCAAGGATATGTAACAGCCACGCAGACAAGCCACATCCACCAACGGTTTTTTGAAATGTTATATATTAATAGGGGAAGTTAGCGGGGGACTGTGGGGAGGGGGGGGGGGGCGCAGCTTCCCCCAGTATTGGGAGCTGACCGCAAATATTCCACGAATCACTCAGTACTGTTGTCATAGTAGTACTTAACATAATTTTAAAAAATTAAAAATAACGACGATGCTTCATTGCTTCAGCTTACAACAAAATTTAAAACTCTGCGCAGTTCCACACACCGAGACACAACACAAACACAGTTGCTGGCAACAGGCCTTATTCTAGTAATGTCTAATTTGTTAAAAACTCGTGGGTTTTACAATATCTAAGGCGCTGCAACGATGATTCGAAATATCCAAATCGCTGTTCCAAGTGCTGAATCTGATTTACGTGCCAGTATCTTGCATTATACAATAAGACTATGCAACATCAAATCCGCGTAAGCAAGCATCGTTACGGAAACTCGTCTCTTGAAAAGCCAATGTGATGTTTTAAGTTATGATTCATACATTAGTTTACATTATTAATTTGCAAAATGTGCTAAGTGCACATGCCAGAGGGACATCATCATCCGATTATAAATTACTAGAATAAGGCCCGTTGCCATGCAACGGAGTTGTAGGGGCCGTCTTGGTCTGTGGAACTGTGCGGAGTCTTTAAAATGTAATTCCACAGACCGCGAAGGACCTTACAACTCCGTTGCATGGCAACGATCCTTATTCTAGTTAATATTGGTACCTAATAATATTCATATTTGCAGTGATTTCCGATTACTGGGGGCGCAAAAATACAAAATATTTTTTTGTTACTCAACTTAAATATTATTATAATTTTATTATTATTTTTTTGTCGAATTCTGACTTTTGAATATTACTATGATTTTGTCGATGGTCAATGCAATGCTTTACTATGGTCGATACTGATAGTAGAGAAAGTATTTTTTATTACTAATTTAATCAACCACTCAATCTGAAACTGCACTGAAATCTCGCACTGCGCAGTAACTGTTGTCATAGCCATAGCCATAGCCGACATTCAAAATAAAAAAATTGACGGGCGAGTGTGTCACACGAAACATGCCGTACAAAATCGGTAACGCTTCTGTGTGACCTGGTTAAAAAAATGTGACTGCTTATGTAACACAGGCCTTCCGTAAGCCACTAAGCTTTTATCTTTTAAAATAGGTAGGTAGGAACCATGGTTACCATGACCATAAGTAAAGATACTGGATCTAATTATTATTACATAAGGAGTGCTCGATTGATTTTCCAGTAGGAAGTAGAAGTTCATTGTGACTGGAGCTGTTGCCATAGTTATAGCTATTACTAAAAATCAACAATTACGACCAAGACTCATTAGTTATTAGGTAGCGTTAGTTTTGCCATGATGCTTAAAAGTGGGGAGATTACCACTCACTGACTCTGCAGCTGTTGCCATAGACATAGCATTAAAAATCAACAAACTGACGATTTCCCCCCAAGATTCAACTACCCCAGAAATAAAATTTTGAACTACAAAAGTGCTTATTTTACTTGGTTCTGCACAGTGTAACTAAATTGCTAACTATTTTTACGTCAAACAATAACGTGTTGCCGTTCAATCACTTTAATACAAATATATAGTAATATATAGTATAATATAGTAACAATAATTAACAACACTGCACTGTACTGATCTCAAATAAAATTGCAATTAATCACTAACAGATGCATTAACTGTAATATGATGCATGGACAGCAAACGCTTTGTGTAGGGTTAAGATGAATGTAAAATCCAAAATGAAGTTAGCAATGGTGGTGACTGTTCTGAATGAATAAGTGAATTGGTTTGGAAGTTGGAATCTGGAAATCAAATCTGTGCGTCAATATTATGAACACAAAAATTTCGCTCTGGGTTTCGGTTCCATTACATGTGTGACGGCGGACGACGGCCACCGGACAGAGTGCCGGACTGGTAGTTTTTAGTGTGTGAAGGAAAAAGAACCGTAGTGGAAGCTTAGAGAGGCTGCCTGCATTGCAATGAGTTTAGGTGGATCGTAGTAAGATTTCGTCTACCGCTCACTGTGGAGCTTATAACAATCACTAAAAATAAACAATAGAAGCTTGTATAAATTACGTGGTACGTCATGAGGGAGGCAGGGGATCAAGCCGCCTGTACTTTTATATAGGGACCATCTATATATTACGTTTCATTTAGCAAGGGGGGAAGCTCTCCATTTACCGTAATATTAAAAAAGTTGAAACTCTGGGGGGGGGGGGTTCAAAAAAAACTTGAAACGTAGTATATGGATGGCCCCATAGGCGTACCTATATACACAAAACAGTAGGGGAAGGGGTTCAAAATTTACGATTTTTGTACTATGTAATTTGTGCAAGCTCCCAGTGGCTGATGGAGATTCACGATTCCTTGACTTATATAGTAGATAAATGAAGTGGACCGGCGTTAATAAACCATTGCATTGGCTGTGCCTATATAATTCGGTTATAATTTTATTCGGCTTTTCTAAATCCAATCTAAATTAGGGAATCCTATCATTTTAGAGCCCATGCAACATTAAATCCCTGCATGTAAGCAATCATTGTTATGGAAACGCAATTTGTGGATGGTATCTATAATGTGTGCAATATCAAATCTATGTATCCAAGCATTTATGCAACAATCGTTATGGAAACTCGCCATTTGAGGTCGGAAAGTACGATCTACTAAACATACACAACGCCCGGAAACTGTTTTTTAATATTCTCATTTCATTTCACATTTCACACATAGTGTTAATATTTGCGGTAAAAATTAATTCTAAATTGTTAACAGTAAAATGTAATACAAAACGTGGTTGTAAAGTTTAAGCTCAGGAATAACGTTTTTATTATCACATAGATAAGACAAGAATTAACCGTCTTGGGGCTCGAAAAGACACTAAAAAATGGAACCGTCAAATTTATTTACATACTTGAAATGTCTACTAAGGCTATGACAACAGTGTGCAGTTTTAGAGTGATTTGTAGACTGCAGTGTGAGTGTGAGTCGTTGATCTATGTAGTAATCTCTTAATTAACGCGTGCAGTGTTACGGGGGGTTGCCAGCTTATACAGTGTACTCCTCCTACAGTTTTAGGAATTTACCCCTTATTGGGGTGTCATTAGATAGCCCTTGGTCAAGCGGAGGCCGGCATGGTCTTGGAAAATTTAGTGTTTTGACACTTTTTTGAATTATTCCCGTTTTAACTTTTTAGCTCTGCACCAATTACAGCCTGAAATTCGAATTTTTAAAAATTCTAGGATCCTGATTGGTACAGAGCTAGATTATTAATTGCAAATACCTCTAACTTGAACGCCATAATTTGAGAAAAAAAGTGCAAGCCGATAAAATAAATTGGAACGTGGCCAGAAAATTATTAATCTAATTTTGTAATTTTGTTTAACGAAAGTTTCCTATTGTATAACTTACAACTGCATCGTATCCATGTCTACTATTGTCTACTCTTTACTCTGCTTTACTGCACCTGCACTCAAGTCAAAACTAAGCTTCGTAATATTAATTCCCTAGCAGTAATAATTTATTTTTTTAATCTCTTAATTAAAAGTCCGTATAATGATTGGTCTTGGGATGGCACCTGTTAGAAGCCACTACGTGTGCGCTTCAGTTTTCAACCATTTGCACTTTTCATGGTACCATTTGACGCGTCTGCAAGCCAAGGTTTTCGTAAAGTCTTTTACCTTCCAAGCCTGTGATCCAATAAAATTGTACATGCAGCAGCCGGAAGTAAAAGATTATATTGAACAAAATAGGGTGAACTTTACATCGCACAAAAGACGCACGATCAGGTTTTACTTACCATTTGCGTAAAAACGTGAAAACGACTAATACGATTTATTTAACCCGAATTAATTTAAAGCCTTAATTCCGGGCTAACCTGAAATCAAAACTGATCCCAGATATGTCGGTGACCGTAGCGTAATCAGGTTAAGTTTCTGATCCAAACATACCTGGATCGCGCCTGTGGCAAAACCATGCCCCGGTTAAGCCTTTGGGGCCATCCATGCATTACGTTTTAGGTTTCATGGGGGTGGGGGAGGGGGCTCAGGCTAATGACGCGTTGAATCAGCAGGGGGGTGGGGGTTTTAGGCAATTTTTGTAAATTTTAAATTTTTATTACGGCGAATTAAAGCAGATACATTATTGATATGTGGAAATGTAATATGTGGTAATTATAGCATAGATAAATAATCTTCTTAAAATCAACAATTACTTACAATCAAAAACAAGTAAACCACAGCGTAATTAATCTATTTTAATGGCCATAAAACATTTATCGCACCCACATGCACACTAAGTGGAATTATCTTTTATTCGCTCAGAATGTCGTTTTTAAAAATGAAGTTGACATTTTCCAAATTCAGGGCCGTATTTTATTTATGACAATATATGACCTGAAAGTACTGATGACGAAATATTTTTGAAATATCGTTACAGGTTTCGCGCCAAAACCGTTTTGAATTTAAACTTTTAGCATAACGTAAACGAGGAAACAACCAAACTTCATTTCAAAAGTAGGATGTCATTTTTCGTCTGAATTTTGAAATTTAGGTTTTGATAAGTAGCTTAAAATGTGCGATTCACCAGACATCGTCCACAATTTTTGTGCGTTAAAAAATGTTTATAGTACAGACGTTTGAAAATTTGATTTTTACAAAAGCAATAAATGTAATTAATAGTAAAAAAGCTTCATAAATTTTTATCAAGTCACAAAAGTACATAAATACATACAATATGTATTAAAAGCTTAAATGGTAATTATAAGAAGCTAAATGGTCAAACGTTATTCGAGAATAGTTTCAATGTCATCAGTAGCCATAGTAATCAAATATTCTTGATGGCGAACCCAGCTGTCGATATCTTCATTTTCAAAGAAATCTAAAAAATTTTCTTCAGCTAATTCACTGTGGATGGATGTAACAGATGACTGAGACAAATTCTGGGATGACTGCGGATTAGGCGAGGGTTCTTCTAGAAACGCAATAACTTCTGGGGGCAGCGGTTTAGAATTGCTGAGCTTTCTCCGTCCTGCAGTAGAAAAGGAGGCAATCATTATATAATTTTAATATTACATAAAATAGGCGGAAAACGAAACGGTTTTACAGGTTGAGGTCTACTGTCACTACTGACATTAAACTGACTAGTGTGCCTAGTCATACAATTTGGGAGCATGCATAAATTATGCTAGTATTTATAATTATAAGCAACCCCAACCCTATGAAATTCGACCCTTAAGATATAGTCAAACAAGAGGCAAACCCCACCCACCTAACTGAAAATGTAATAAATGCACGTCTCTTTAGTGAATGTTTATTCCCTGGCTCACTGTTGAGTGCTGGAGATATTTAGTTTAAGCATAGCGTATCAATTTGAATAGTGTTGGCTCTTGCTATTCTGGCGCCCATATTTTTGAAATAAAAATGGAAACTTTTTTGGGGTGGCGTTGTGATCGAAGGTAAATTACTCCCTTATCTCTTCCCATTTACTGGCATGCAGAAAGCAGCTAAGTGAATTATTTTTTTCTGCTACTAAGTTTGAATGTTTTACTAACTTATTTGGTACGGACATGTGAGTTAAGTTTAGGAGCATTATTTTACAACAATAATATGTTGCTGCCCTTAAGTATACCCGTGTAAGACCATGAACACCATGAACTAGTTTCCTATGTTAAAGCATACACATTTCAGCAAAGCTCGTCTTGCCCCAATTGCTACATTTTTGGAAATCGGCTATGACGAGCGTGTTAAACAAAAGATTCTTCGATAGTGGTGTCTTACGACGAAAGTTTCCTTCTTAATTTCAAAATTTAGGTGGAAGATCCATCAAGATTTGAATTTCTTTGATTTTCACCTCATGCTTTAAAATGTGTACCGTGCGCATTTTTCAACGCAAAATAATTGTGGACGATGTCTGGTGAATCGCACATTTTAAGCTACTTATCAAAACCTAAATTTCAAAATTCGGACGAAAAATGACATCCTACTTTTGAAATGAAGTTGGGTTGTTTCCTTGTTTACGTAATACTAAAAGTTTAAATTCAAAACGGTTTTGGCGCGAAACCTGTAACGATATTTCAAAAATATTTCGTCATCAGTACTTTCAAGTCATATATTGTCATAAAAAAAATACAACCCTGAATTTGGAAAATGTCAACTTCATTTTTGAAAAAGACATTCTGAGCGAATCAAAGATCATTCTACTTATCGTTAGTGTGACATGGCTTCTAATACAGAAGTGAATCAAAATATTTTAGCATTAAAATTTAACGATTAACCTTCAATATCAATTCGAAACTTGTACTTTGTATTTGTGTTTCTTTGAAAACATATCATTAAGACAAGGCTCAATTACTTTAAATGGAAAAAACGCATTTCAGGCGGGACATGCTTACAAGGGAATGACGCGACATGCAACACCCAGATTTAACAGAGACCCATTTCAAAAAATCGGGCTACTTTTCAATAGCACAGATCCAAAGTAACTCGAGTGCATTTTGCGTTGTTTGGTCTCAGCGACCTGCCAAAGTTTTAAAAAATTCAAATTTTAAAACTTTGCCGCTCTATAAATTCTACAGTTCTCATCCGATTTTGATGAAATTTGATTTTTCGTGATCCTCAGTCTTTATTCTATATAAAAAAGTCATAATTTTGAAAAATTCAAAAATTTATATTTTTTTGAAAAAAAGGGTTTAATAATTGGGCCTCAAAAATATACATTTTTTGTAATTTTTTTAACGAAAATGAAATTTTTTGAATTTTTCGAAATCTTAACATTTCTATATAGAATAAAGTCTGAGGATCACGAAAAATCAAATTTCATCAAAATCGGATGAGAACTGTAAAATTCATAGGGCGGCAAAGTTTTAAAATTTTAATTTTTTTAAACTTTGGCGGGCCGCTGTGACCAAACGACGCAAAATGCACTCGAGTTACTTTGGATCTGTGCTATTCAAAAGTAGCCCGATTTTTTGAAATGGGTCTCTGTGAAATCTGAGTGTTGCATGTCGCGTCATTCCCTTGTTAGTGCTTCAATGAATAACACAATAGAAGTAATAAATTGTATTGGGGGTCGTCTGACCATTAATATTATCACTGAGGTATTCGAATTTGCAGAGCCGTCCAACCCCTAATTCTTCACTGGGTAGAGGGGGGGGGGGCAAAAAGCCTTTTGAAATTCGAATGCACGTTTTCAAACTATAGGCGTGCTGCTATAGTTAAAAATTACCAATTAAAGATTCCGAGTTGTGTCGTAAGAGCTGTGTATCTTGAATTTGAGTTTCCAGTCCCACTGTGCATGATCTCGCTGAAACAATAAGAGCCAGGTCTTGTAAGTTTTTACATTCTACATGCGAAATCGTTGGGCATAGGTGGGCATATCCATGTACCTATATTTCTTGAAAAGAGAGCAGATTCGCGAATTCATTTTGTTTTCACAAAGACACAGAATTTATGCTTAATTTTGTATTCTGTAAGTTTTTCGTGACAGTCTCGTGACTTTCTTAAAACGAAATTATTCAAGAAACATTCGTCCCTAATATAGTAGGAAAAAACTGCAAAACTTAACAATTTTCTGCTGTGAGGCTGAAGTAGATGCTAAACTGTGAGGAAATGGAAATGTAGTCCTCTAGCCTAGTCTCTAGCTTTAGCTTCATAGAAGAGAAACAAACTGGTACATAAAATGAAATGTATTTTTTGCTTTCAGAAATAATTAAATGGAAAGAAAATCAGTTCAAAACTGTAGCCTGTAAGTGAATTCAATAATTGTCACTTTGCATTATGTTTAAAAGAACCCCGCATAAAGAATTCTCCACGGTACACGTTCCAAGGAAATCATCCGAGCAGAAAATGCCCTACAACCGCTTAGATTTTGTCTCTGGCTATTATCAGTTTTTTGTACCTATAGCATTACGCGTGTACCTGTACCTCTCCCTCAGTAAAATTATTTCGTAGAACTCTTTAAAAAAGAAATGAAAATTAACTCCCACAGTCTATCATTATTTTGTGTTAGTCAAGCATGCTAAAAGGGCTCGTTCTCTATGGATCAAATGGTAATGATGAGGTGTCCAGATCCAGATCTCCATTCCCTCACACTCCCTAGACAACGATATAGAATGATTCGTGAGTTGTACATTTTAGACACACAGGACAAAGACAACTAATGGTCAAAACTTGCTTCTAAGTTTTAAAAAATCTCAACATTTAGCTGTATATAGTAACGACATTATTCTGCAATAACTGTCGTTAATGGAATTCATTTGCATACGTGATAAAAGTATCATATCATGCTATTTACAATTATCATAACAATGTTGTAGGATTGGTCATTAATCATTCATCAACTTACAAGGGAGCCACTTCAAGTGGTACAACTAGATTTTAAAATCACCCATTCTATGAAATCAGGCTACTTTTAAATAGTTACTAACTAAAGTACCTCGACTGCATTTTTCGTTGTCTGGTCACAGTGGCCCGCTAAAGTTTAAAAAAATTATAATTTTAATATTTTGCCACCCTTGTACTTCTACAGTTTTTGACCGATTCTGATAAAATTTCGTTTTTTGTGATCCTTAGGCCTTTAACTAAAAAGCTATTTCAGGATCTTGAAAAATTCGAAAATTTTCAATTTTTTGAAAAAATCCAAGAAATAATTATATTTGAGGCTTAATTTTTTACCACAGTTTTTTCGAAAAATCGTGTACATGTAAATTGTTGATTTAATGTCTATTAATGTCTGTCCTTGATTGTTATTATTTTTTCTGCTAAAATTCAACATTGATTTTATAGTTATCATATTATTAGGTAAACAGAAATTTTAAACCTTCCTGTATTCTTACGAGAATCGCTCATAAATGACGTTATCTAAGTAGCATTATTTTAAGGATGCCCCAGTCATTAGTTAAAAAATAAAGTAAACGAATATTACCATCAAGTTGAATATGACTAGTATACATACATGTATTGTCCATAAATTACGTCATCACACACGGGGATCGTTCATAAATGACGTGATCAAAGTATTATCATTCAAGGATCGCCCGGTTATTTGTTGCGACCACAAATTCAATTAAATCAAAAAATCAAGTAGGTGAGACAGAAGTGGAGTTTTATGCTGTCGTAATTCAAGCGTTGACAGGCACAATAGGTTTTTACTCCTTTATTTAAGGAAATTTTTAGTGTAAGCTTAGCATCTTCCTTGGGCCCTACGTAGACATATCCAGTGCAAAGCGACGGATGACCATTTTGAAATGGAAGCTTTATGGACCCATATTTCGTATTAGATCTACACTAATAGAATAGTGGTTAACATTAATGTAGAACATTACAGCAAATTGTTTCTTTTACTTATTTTGTTACTTGTGAGACACAAAGGCGAAAAGAGATCATTTTGTTGAGATGCCATAAACCGGTGTGATGTTGCTCAAGTGAATTCCAAAAAAGGCACAAGAACCAATCTGCGTGAGTGTAGCACAAGAGAGAGTCTTAATGTTGTTTCATTCTTCTTGTTCCCTTGTCTGTAGGGAGAACATATTGAGGTGCGAGTAATTGATAAGGGGAGATACGAGTACAAAAAAAAACAGTGGAAGTCTGTAGAGGATGTTCATTTAATTCCTGTCTAAGATTCTGTTCCTGAGCTCAGTACAACTGATAATGCGGACAGCGAAGGCAGCCTCTGCTGCTTACATTTTTCAAAAACATGCAAATGGAACATTTTGTAGTACTAAGAAATTCGTAAAAACAATATGGTGACTTTTTAAAAATATGCAAATAAATGTTATTTGTACGTTTCAAAAACATGTAAATAAACCATTTTCCATTTTTTTCAAAACACGTAAATAGAACATTCTGTACCTTACTGAATCAAGTAAATAAAAGAAGATTTTGCACTTTTCTAAAACTTGTAACTATAAAATTTTGCTTTATTCCAGAAAACCATTAAATAAATTAAAGATAGTGATTTTTGTATGGAAAAAAATTGCTGCCTAAAACTAATTCCTTCGTCCGGCCCTGATTCTTCCCCAAATTTTTTGGCTCCACTTAGGCGTCCAAATTTTTAATAATTAATCGCTTACGATACTCCAAAAAAATTCATTAAAAAGAAATTATTGAAACTTATGCGTTAAATATGTACAAGAAGCTAAAGCTTATTTACTGTTGGAAAAAAAAATTATTTTAATTCCATTTAAATCCATCATATCCAAACCAATCCGACGTCCGTTAAATCTGATATCATAGATTTATTTCTGCTTTCATTCACTTTCACACAACAACTTACAATGAAATAGTCCGTCTCTGTTCGCCTGGAAGTAAACGTAAATGTGTGATGCATAAAGAAGTAAATGAATCAGAAGTGTAGTAGTTGGACTGGATGAGGACTCTTGGTGGGAGAAATCCAACGGATGCAGTGAACAAAAGAAGTGCGAGTCCCTTTACCTGCACGTCGTATGGGAGTAAGATCTCGGTAGAAATGTGAAGTGAGAAGCATTCTCTGTGAAAATAAATGAATTCTACAAAGATTCTAATAATTTTGGCTTGATAGACATATTCTAGTAAGACTAAAACTTATACGAAAGTTCATTACATGTATTTACAGCAGGTTGGAAAAAGTTTTGTTGGAAATGGGGGTTCCTGGAACTTTATTATTTGAGCGACGGCATTAGAGACCATCCGTAAATGTCTTTAACAAATATACCTAGGTACGTTACGTTCATCACATATGTATGGTAAAATAAGTTCGAAAAAATTTTAATGTTGGAAATGGGGGTACTTAAAATCGTAATATTTGAAAAACGTCGTTTATGGACGATGTCTTAATATCTATACCCAATATTAGGAAGTTCATAACATGTAAAACAGGCTGAAAAAAAATGTCAGGCTGCAAACAGGGGTACTTAAGACTTTAATATTTGAACGACGCCATTATGAACGATCTCTGAAAATCAAAACCAATAAATATGCTTATTACATGTACCTACTACTATGTTAAAATAGGCGGAACAAATTTTTATTGTTGGAAATGCAAGTACCTTAAACTATAATATTTCAAGGACGTCATTAAAGACGATCTCTAACAAGATATCACGAATATCGTAAACATGAGCTGAAGTGAGGAGTGCGAAGCCCATAGTCCATGTGAGCAAACAATGAAGCCTACAAAGTGTAAGCGAAGGAAGCATTTACAAATGATGTTATGATTTTGGCAAGTAGGTGTACTTCAAAATTCCCTATTTGCACTATATTTAGCTTTATTGACGAAAGGTGGGTGGATTAAAGTTGAAAAATGTAATAAGGACATCATTTTTGAACGTCCTTAGTACCCTGATCCGTATTCCGCTTAGGTATACGGTATTTCAACAGTGTGAAACGGGCGATATACGTACTGCGCACGTACTTACCTACCTAGTTGTATAAAGTATGTATTTGCAAGTAAAGAGTGCCCGAATCCCGTTTTTGTCAAAAATTATTTCTATCGCTCAAAACGTTAGTCCATATAACCGTTAATGATAAAAAACTGGTAAGTCTGATCGACCTTAAAAAAAAGGTATTTTTCCAATCGCATTTCTGAATATTTAAAAGTTGTTCGATCACAATCAGTTAAGAATTGCGACCTGTGGAGCATGACCAACAGACAGACACGGCATCAATAGACAGACAGGCATTGCAATTTCAATCGATGCTTAAGCTCAGCATCTAAAAAGTAATTAAATTAATGCTTGAGAAATTACTATAGGAAATTAATTGGAAAATTCCTACTAACCTTAGTTTTCAAAAATGCCTATAAAGCTTGCTGACTAAATGTGAACTAAATACCAAATGTAGAGTATCAAATTTTGTATCATAATTTTAAAACCCTTGCAAAAAAAAGTTTAAGGGGAAATACATTTTCTATCCATTTAGTAATTTTTCGTTTTTTTTTCTAGCAAAATTCAATTTTCAATTTGAATATTTAAAGTTGTTGGGTAAATTGTAATTGAAATGCATTATGGCTGCCCCGCTCGTAATTGGTGTCATCATAATGCAAAAAAAGTTGTGCATAAGGTGTAGCAGAAAATTTAAATAATCAAATTATTACAACACGTTTGTTTAGTTTAGCAAAACATGTCAAAATGTTGTTAGAACCTCAGATTTCTAAGGTGTATTCACTTACTTGTCTTTTTTTGTCAAGGATTTTAAATTCTATGTAGATACCTACATACTTGTGCATAAGCCAAAATATACCTCATTTGTAGACATACATCTTAAATATTCCTAGTCTTGCGTTGTACATGGTAATAGGATCAGTAAAACAACCACGAGACTACTATCGGCTAATTAAATTATTTAATTCAATATATATTTAAAAAAAATAATTTCTGGTCTAGCGTGATCAACATTTGTTGTGGTAACTACTACTGTTATAGTAACTACTGGTAGGAGAAATGTAGTTGTGAATTAAAACATGCGATTGTTATTTCCGAAATTAAGTTATTGATTGCTGCTCGTTCCAAAGCTAAACCTTTCTAAATTGTGTATGGAAAAATTTGCAGAACCAGGAAAATGCTAAATCGTGTATGTAAATTGCCGTAAAAGTAGGTAAAACACATTTTTAAAAATATTTTATATCGGATATTATGGAACCATTAGTTTGACGCTTAGTATATGTAGTTTTAATTTAAAACCTACTGCCGTAGATTTACATTGAATTTAAACCACGCTACTCTAAAAATAAAAATCAGGAAGTCGGAGAGACAGCTTTTGTCAATTTCGTTTGATGTCACTGATTTGATTTTGGCGTCTTAAGTTTAAATGTAGCTAGTACACTAGTATCTTTCTTTAGGCCACAATTAGGCAAACTCACACTACCCCTCTGATTTTAACAGCTTGTGTATTTAACGGGTTTTTGTAGTTACATTTGCGTGAGATCACATTAATGTTATTAAATAAAAAAGAAATTATTCGTGCAAGTAAAAACATCATTTTAATCCAATGTAATACTTGTTCGTCTTTTGAATTATTTAGTGCAACTACAAGGGATTTTTGTGAAAGTTTCTAGAATTGTTCGTAAACACGAACAAGGTGAACAAAATACATGCAAACCTCTCTTGGAATGGTGAATTATTAAGAGTGGAGGTCTACTGTGAATGAATGCATCAAACGTCAACTTGTAGCTGTGAAGAAAACGTTAATAATACAAAAAAAGGCATCTGTAAACCTTTTAGAATTTTAGACTTAATACTACACAAAGCTCCAAACCTTATCCAAGATTGAGATTAAAAATATGATTTCAGTTCGTGTGGCTACCGTTATTCTACATTTGTTAGCAGTTCAAAACTTGTCATCATGTGTCACTCAGCATCCGCAGCACGTAGAAAACAACAAGCGGGACGTAAACAAGCGGGACGTAAACAAGTTTTACACCGTTTTAAAAATGTTTCAAAATTGTCAAATGCTGGCGCTAAGCAGTGACGCAGACAATGACATTTAGGAAATGCAGTCAAAGATAATTCATATTTTAGCAGAGTTGAGAGCAGTTGTTCAGATTTTCAAAAAACTGACTATAATTAAATCAGGACACGAAATGTTGCGGTTTAATGCCGAAATTTGTCACTTAAACATATTTACCTCTCAATTGGATTTAGAAAACCAGGAACTTGTTTGGATCAATTTTTTCTCACTTGAAACTATTGCTTACGTTTACAATAAAGTCATAACTGACATGTTCATTATCTTAACAGACGCGATGTGCGACAAATATGATTGGTTCTACCCTTTTGATTACAACTGCGTTTTTCCATTTAATTACATTTGGCTAACTTTCAATGTCAAGGCCTCTTTAATACAGACACAAGACGTACATTTGCTACTGTCGCAGGTACCTCTACGGCTGCCGTCATTGAAATAACTTCTTATCATATCTTCTACGGAACAAGTTTCGAAGATAACGCCCTATCTGCTTTATTTTTCTTGCCCTTTCTTTAAATTTGACTGTTTGGATTTGTTTTGCCTTGGCCACACTCTTGACGGTCGGACTATTCAAGGTATGCCTTGGGCAAAACATGGCGATACATACTGCATTCGAAATGATACTTTTGCCGTTAGTCGGCCAAATAGTTGATTTTAAATTAAAATTTGGCCAGAATGTATGCTTCACGTTTTGGGTCTTAGTCACAGTGTGGATAAGCATAGTTTTCACATCTTTTTGGCAAAGCCACAAACTTTCTTCTTCAGCTGTCTTTGTTAAAAAGAATTTGATCGATTTGGTGACGGAAAACTTTACATTTGCACTATCTACCCTCACTTATATTACCAATAAAGAAACAGTTCATTTATTGCAGGACAACTTTGGAGAGAGCTTGAGGATGTTGACTCAGTACGAGCTGATACTCAATAAATCATATGCTGGTAGTGGTAAACATTATCAGGATAACGCTCTGAGCGCAGGACTATTTCGAAAAGACAAAGTTTGCACTCTAGTGAATAGTAAATACATTTCACTCTACTCAGATTTACTGTACACACATTTTCAAAGACAGGCTCACGTGGGGCAGGACAGTTCTTTTCCATCGGGTATAGAATGTCAATTTAGCTTGTCAAATGGAAACATTCCATTTGACGCTTTTGTACGTCTGCTCAACTCAGGAGTAGTCCGTTACTGGATGCAGATTCGGTCTTCAAATGAAGAATACAACATACGTAAGACGTATGACGAGATTGTCGCCAAGAAGGGACATCATGGCTTGGTCGCAGCAGATCGATACACGATATATGAGGAGTCGCTGTCGTTGGATGATTCTTTAATTAAATCCGCATTTTAATGCTTGCTTATTGGAAGTGGTCTTGCTCTTTTAATCTTCGTCACTGAAAACTTTTATCGACTCTTATGCTATTTTCTGGACTATACTTACTACGTATTAACACATTGGATATATATTTTTCACAGTAAATGTTTACAGGTTTTATGTCATTAAATGTTTAGCGGTAAAATACATATTTAGATTTTAACGACTCTAGTTGAAGTGCGAAGGGTGGGCGGCCGTGGCTCCCAAAATTTGAAAATATTTATTTTGTGATGTTTTTTGTGTGCGGCAACTAGGAGTGGTCAAAAATAAATTTAAAAATAAAAAATAATTTCGCACAAAAATGCGTTACTTTATTTTTCATGAAAATCTAGCTAATTTATGATATTATTTTTCTTAAACATAACAAACTCATTTTGTTTTACTTTCAGAATTTATTCCAGTTCAAAGATTTCGTATTTTAACACATGTGGTTAGAATTTAGCTAATTACGTTGACGTCTTATTCGTTCTAAAAAACAGCAGGCTGCCATAATAAAAGTATAAGGAACTAATATTTGCCCGTATTTTCTAAAGGTACATCAGTTATAATAAATAAATAATGAATACATCATTATTCGTAAAAAATTTCAACGTAAGGCTTTAATGACTCAAAACACAGATTTTTAGCTGCACAGGATTTTGGATCCAGCGTCTTCTTCCGCTTCCGGCCATAGGATGAAAATAAAAACAAACAAGCGAAAGTAAATTACTACTACATGTACTTTAATTTAAAAATCCGACACGAATCAATGTTACTATATGAGAAGCATATATAACTCTATGTTCTTTGTTTGAATCTACTTACATGTCAAAGTCAAATATCATAAAATTATTAAATTTATTTGAAATAAAAATGTTGCCACTAATATCAACTTTAAAAAATGTTTTAGTTAATTAATTATACGTAGATAATTACTCACCTTTAGTCCTGCGAAATATTTTCGAGTCGCACGAGAAGATAAATTTGGTATTTAGCATTTTTGCAGAAACAATTTCCCCGGTTTCAGCAGCAGATGGAGATTCTGTGAAAAATGATGCTACATACTATAGTTTTAATTTCTTAAGATTTGTGGTTAGAATAAAAAATGTAATTGCAACTTATAAAGAAACAGTGCCCACATAAATTATGCTTTTAAAAGAACTTTTATTTTGACAATGTGATACAAAATCAAATAAGGTTCATGTACACAACGTTTGTAAGTTAACAAGAAGCATGCATACGTTTTAGTTGACAAATAGACGGATTTACTTGTAAAAATCCGTGAGCTCGAAGTAAATGTTGAGCTTACAGCGAATTGTTTAACTCATTGGAAAACTTTGTTTATATAGGAAGGCTAGCATAAAATTCTTGCAGATAGTGTCCGTTAAATCAGGCTAAGTTACAAGTTGTGCTAGCGAAAATAGACAGGATTTAAATAGTACTGGTACAAGTGCGTTGTATAACAAGACAGGTTTACGTTGGTACGCCGGTTTGTTTGTTTGTTTGTTTGTGAGCTTTATTCAAGGGTCAAGATTATACAGTTCATACTTAATTTAGTTAGTACTGATTTCTAATAATAGACACAGTATTCGGTTACAATATATCAAGTTCAGAATTATAAAAACATATCCAATGACGCAAAAATGGTTACAAACGGAAACAACAAAGCTTAAGCTATAAATCAGGGAAGTATGTACAAACAGAAGTATTTACATTTTCTTGTTGCTATAAAATACGAACCTAATTCAATCTTAAACTCAGCTAGAGAAAGGTCAGTATTACGCAATTGAGGAGGGAGCTTGTTCCAGGTATCTACAGCTCTATATATAAATGACCTTTTAAATGCTGCGGACGGGCTACGAGACAAATTTTCGAGCAAAATACTATCTCCTGACCGTGTTGGTCTTACAATATTTTTAACTTAAAACAACTTATTTAAATATTCAATATTCGATCCAAATTTTAAATGTTTAAACACAAAAATTAACATAACATCATTAACACGTTCTCTGATAGAAAGCATATAAGCCTACTCAAGAACCATAGATTCATCAATTTTTACCTTATTTTTATTAGGCTTTTTAGTCCACAAGGGGATCTGAGAGAAAATAAAAATGCTCCTGTTTATTATATTTTGAATCGTGAGGTAGTATTTATCAGTCTAAACAGCCAAAATAGGTACAAAGTAGTCGATTATCGATAACACATAAGCATTGACCATAGTGCAGCAAACTTTAAAGGTTAGGTATTTCCTGATGTTATGTATTACGCAGATAGCTGTAGAAACTCTTTTCTTAACACAAACGCTATGTTCATTAAAATTTAAATGAGAGTCGATTATAATACCTAAGTACTTAAAACTATTTACTTGTTCAAGTGTTACACCATTACACGACAGACTTACTGAACTATTTGAAACTACGTCATGCGGTTTATGAAGTATCATAAATTTAGTTTTACTAACGTTTATTTTTAACCTATATTTATTAAACCAATTATTGACACTATTTAGCGTTTCTTGCATTGTACACTGAAGTTTACAAATACTTGTGTCAGTACAGTATATAACTAGGTCATCAGCGTACAACACGTACTGAAGTGAAGAGCCTATTGCCTCAGATATATCAATAATAAATAGAATAAAACGGTACAACCAAATATTCTAGAAGCACTCAGCATAATTTCACAAGCAACTGTCTCTAAGTGTAAAAATGTCTTGAAGCTCTAACGCAGTCTTGATCCTCCTAGTCACGTGGGCATTTGCAGTGCATTTTAAATGAGAAGATTTAATAGCTGTAGGAATCAAAGTTTACGCACGAATCATATCTCATTGTAAAACGATTGCAGGAATTTCTTATTCTTTTTGAGCAATTAAAATTTGCGACTTTGTAGACCGTAGAACCCAGGTATGGCAGCATAGTGGCGCAAGCGCTGCTTTTTGTAGGAAATTAAGTCACCCGTAAAAGTATTAAAGCACTAGAGCACGAAACACGAATAATTCAATAGGCTTCATGAGTCCTTTCTATAGAATTTGCAACCTGAAAAAGAAATAAGTTGTTGTAATTGTTGTTGATTGTATTTCAATAAAAAAAATGTTAACACTATTTGAAAAAAATTCATGCAAATCATGTGCAAATTTAAATTTGACAATAATGTAAAAGCATCTCATTGCTGAATTAAACTGTTCCCTTTGAGGACATAAACAAAATAGAAGCTGATTTTATATTAGTAATTTTTCTTTTAGGGATTTTGTATATTTTGCATATAAAAATTCAGAGAAATATTAGGACCAAAAGCTCAACAGATAAAAACTGTTTCTACAGAAATATGGTATCAGAAGTCTAAGCAAAGCTACAACTGTTGATAGGTTCCCTAAGCCTGAGTTTTCTAATCTATAGCAAGACATTGCGAACATAACGAAATACTTATGTACCTACAACAAATGTGACAATTTCCTATACAACTATTTCATTACATTCAAAAATATTTAAAATACAAATTTATCGATCTCACTTGTTACAAAACATTATTTTTACCTTAAAATTGCGACTTATGTGGCAGAAAGTTCCATTACATTTAGCATTAACTAAATATAATTAATTATTGATTATATAAGTTTGAATAAATATTTAAGCCATAAAATGTTGAATGTGTAATCGTAAGAGTCCTTTATTAAATTGCGCAATTTTCTACATTACAAATTACGTATAATTGCCTTGTTTACCTTTTGGCTGAGCCGAGGTGTTATATATTGTATTATTTTAGTCTAAATATAATTACATTTTCATACTTGATATAATTTATATTTAGGCTGTCCATCATCTCTTATTAACTTTTTCCTAATTAGGTAATTATATACTAAAATGTTGGCCATTTATGCTTAATAGGTATCATATTATTTCTTTACGCAGTAATTTACACATAACATTCAATTCCTAATTTAAAAATTAAGACCCAATTTAGACTGTTATTATATTAGTTCACTATTTATTAGTTTTGTGTAAAAAATTGATTAATAAAAGCTCTAGTGCTTTGAGTATGATTCAATAACAGCAGGATCAAAGTAGATGCCAAGCTTTTGCTGTTGGCTGTCCATATATTTGCGATACAGTCACTTAAACACTCAGAGATACAAAAATGTTTACGAAAACACAAGACCAGTATTACACAAGCTATGCCTACAGGAGGGTGAGAAAAAGCTGCCGCTAAAAACAAATGTGTTGTTTATCTACATGTTTTTATCTACATCTATCTGTATTATATATATAATTTACGTTTATGTCATGGTCACACGAAAAAGACTGTGATCTTAAAAATAGTAATTAGTACGCATTTTTTTGAAAGCAATAAATATGATAATTACAAAATAAAAAACACCTGCTACTCTTTCCTATTTTGTAGTAGGTTTATTCATTTTAAATAGTAATTCACGTGCCGCTTCATTTATAATCTTCCATACATTTGCGTGCTTATTAATAAAAGTAATAACAAGTGAGTCGTTGGGTCCATTAACATAATTTGCCTGACATTTATTATGCCCTACCTCTAAGCTGTGTATTTAATGTAAGTGTGATTACATGTGGATTTCGCATTTGTCGTCGTTTGTGTTTACAGGAAATAAGTTAAAAACTGTTCAGACAGACAGGCGGACGGAAACAACTATTTCAGCAGACGGTAAGCCTAAAGCAAAAATAAGCTTTAAATGTATTCATATATTTAATATATAATAATATAATTTGTTAATATTATTAATAATATTACATTCAATAATTGTTATAGCATAAATATCACTACATATCACTTTATTCAGGTAATAAGCGCTACAATTACTTAATAATGTATAATTAACCAAAAAAATTAAATAATAAATATTTTTAGGTTATTTAACCTAATTTTTATTAATTAAACGATAATAAATTAATTATATGTTGTGTATGTGCTAAACCAGGAGTAACATATACACGCTTTTGATTATGCTGTTGAAACTAAAATAATTAATTTTATTAAAAACACTTTGTATGATAATTTATTTTCAAACACTAATTTTTTTGTGTACATAAATGTGTAGTTTAAAATAAAATGCTTTAAAAACTTTTATTAAAAACTATTAAAAGCAGTTTACTATCAATATGGTCACCTAATACAGGCGGGTGTAGAAAGTTTTATTTTAAAGTTTAAAAAAAAATTAAAATATGAGATTTTATTTTATGCGAATTATTATTTTTATTAAATACTGTCGTTTGTGTTGTGACTCCTATTATTTGATTAATTATAAATAAAATCAATTTATTTACGCAAAATAAAAACAATACATCAATTTCTTATGCTTATAGTACTTGGAATAGCAAGGTTTAACGGTTTAACATTTAGCATTTTGTTGTGATTATCTTAGCTCATTTTGGATCTAATATGCGCTTGTTCCTATATGTTGTGCTTTATTTAAAATTGCAAAAATAGTGTAAAGCAAGTTACAACAAACTACGACACATATAGCTGTAGTCCAAGCTAAGTTCAAAACGAACTTAAATGAGATCTACTTAAAAGCAATTAACAATGACGCAACCTGTTGAAAAACAAAATCAACAAATATTGGCGAGGACTCCCTCTCCATTTGATAAAAATCGCCAACTCTTATACCAATATTTGGAATCGATTTCAGCGTTTTGGATATTTCATCAGTGAATTTGTTTCCGAAACGACGCTCAGTTACATAGCCAAGTGCATCAATCAGGATCTGCGGGCATTGGCTTGAGGCTTTAAACATGGATGTTAGCACAAGTTGTTTGAGCAGTTTAAATTTTAAAGGAATTTGAAAAGCTTTATCGTACACAAAAATAAAGAAAATGACATAGTCTATAGCCAAAAATAAATTAAATAAAGCCATTTGAGGCCCCTTGTCAAAATGACGAATAGCAAAAAAGGCGCCACCGATACTAAAATGTATACAGACGAGTTTAAAAGAAAAAACGGCATTCAAGTTGCTTCGATTGAACAAATGCACCAAAATCCTACAGTGTTGTAACTTGTAAGTAGCAGCCACAATACTCCTTGATTGTAATAAGTGATTCTCGTTTCTGCTGAAAAAATTAATAATAAATCAACTTTATTATTGTCAAATATATGAGCGACCTTTAACATTCAAAATTAATTACAAATGGGTAATTACGATTATTTTATTTTTTAAACAAAAAACTTACTTCTGTTGTAGGATAATCTGAATACTCGTTGTAAGCATTGAATCGCAATGCTCAAAAAAAGAAAGATGAAGGTATAAAACAAAATATACGCTTGTGCCTAAGTGAGTTATTATTAAAAATTCTAAAATTCCACCAATGACGTAGATGTAACTAACCTTCTCTTCTGTACTTAAAATATGATATAATAGCTGGGGTCTTCTGGGATCGCTGAGTAATAATATTACAGCCGAGGCGAGTGACGACAACATAACAATTGGGAGAATTTGTAGAAGGCGGCGTTGCTTGGAAACTTTAAAAAAATTTGTATTCCCCTGCAGTGGTGTGCGTAGTACCGTTTGACCAGTTTTGTGAATTTCACTCCAGATTGTGCAAATCGTAGGCACGTGAATTGTGTAGTTTTGTTGTAAGATGACACTTTCGAAGTAACTAATAACTAACATTGAATTAAATGAAAAATAGTTAATATTTAAATCCCCCGTTGCTTTAAATATTTGAATAAGCCCTAGCAATGTTATAGTAGCGTGTAGTATGTAAAAAAATTCCATAAGACGTATAACGTTGCAACAAAACATTCTTATTACTGATTTTTGTTTTTCTAATTTTAAAGTCTTTAAATCGAGACTATATGGAAGAAGACAGAAAAAGCAAAGAAAATACATTGTAGTAATGTTTTGATTTTTAAAAATTCTAGCCATGTTAATTTTTTCTAATGTCTATAAATTCTCTGTTCAAAACTTGTTAGCTTACGTTAACGCTATACAATCTACGTTTCAATAGTTTGTTTTATGTGCAAAATTATAAGTCAGGATGAATATTACAAAATAATATTTTCATAAATTAGCGTCAACTAGATTGCAGCCTAAAATGTAAATAAAATTAATACGCCTAAGCTAAAGGTTTAAATTTGCTTCTTTTGAAACTATTAATTTATTATAACTATGTTCAAGCCTACCTACACTGATTTGAATTTAAAATGTGTTCAACAACAATGCCTATTTGGTCGATCTTCTTTTCTCAATTGTTATTTATACAATGTCAAATAATTAAATAGCTATACCTGTTCACTATGCCTATTTGTTTTAAATAATTAGGTGACGAAGTGTTTTTTTATTGCAATTAAATTGCTAAATCGAAATTATGATATTTTCGTAGCTATGTCACCTTCAAAAAATTAAATTACCGTATATCCTTCAATAGCCCACCCCGCTTACATTTTAAATTTGAACCTCTCAGATCTGCGCATTATCAAAGACACGCGATCTATTACAAACCTGCGTACTGAACAAAATGTCAAAATTCTCAGGTTATGAAAATTATTTTATCGAGCCATCACCTTGCAAAAAACTATATTATTGAAACGGTTATTTTATTTCCAAATAAGTAGATTTTAACGAAAAAGATAGATAAATGGAATACAATGTTTTTAAGGCATGACTTTTGGAAAATCCACAATTGTATTCCAACTATTTGTGTTAAAGTTTTAAATATTTAAGCTACATGTGCATTAAAATTGCTAATTGTTTCAAAATAAAATTTTCAACATTGGAAAATTTTTTATGTACTAATTTTTTTTAACTTTTATGTTCAGAGCATAAATTGTAATTACATGAATTTTATATCAATATAAATTCAAATTTTTTTAAGAACATGAATTATTTACTTACACAAATTCTCAACCCTACTGTATTTATTGCAATTTGTCATATAGACAATTATAAAACAACATACATATCCAGTAAGTACCTATATGCTTTCAAATTTTAATCAGTCCTTTTTGCATAGGCCCATACAATATCTATACATATGTGTAAATCTAATTAACCTGATGGCAATAAAAAACTCATAAAAACAGACCTGTGTACCACTACTGACCCACGTACTATTGAAGACCGGAGTAATATTATATGATATACGGTACACTTATAATTTGGAGAATGTACATAACTGTAATTATAATTACGAAAATGCTTAAGTATGTACGTGGGTTATGCACGTTTTGTTGTAGCCACATAACGAATATACCATTTTGCATATCGCGTGTCAATCCCAGATAACACACAAATGAAAATAATAGTTGGATAATAGTAAAATAGTTGCGAAATGGTCGGGAAACAGTCATAGTTGGAAAATAGACGATTGAAATTGTTATTATTTTGATGGCTCTAAAGCTAAAGTGCACTGTTGGGAAATTGTCAGCGAGTACGTATGGACCAACAGTATTTTACAGTACATGAATTGTTAGTTGGAAAAAAGTTAGTTGCTGACAATGGCCCAACCAAAAGCATGCAGCGTTCGCCGATCGTTTTGTTACGCATAAAAACCGACTTTGGCCCGATTAATATTTTGTGGATTCTGAACATAGTGTGCCTGCACCAATGCAATCAAATAGTATTACAAATTACATTATTTAATTTAAATTAGTAAATACGGTCCATGACATTATTATTTACTCGAGTGAATTTACATTTAAAATATGAATTATACAAAAGGGCATGCTTATGACAGTGGGTTATATACTTGCCCTGCCAAATTGGATAAGGTTCTGGGCCGTTTGCATGTCCTGTAATCTATTTCAATAATACCGGAGTGTTTACATATAGAATTACGTACGTTTAATATTGTAGTAACAGTCAGGACGACACCTCCCCGGACATGGAATGATGATGCTTATTTTACTTAAGTTGTAGTTAAAATAATGTAGGTAATTATGTTATGTATGTACTAAATTACAACTACGGTGAACAGTTGTAAAAACAATTTAATTTGTAAAATACCCACAACGGAAATTTGTATCGCGTAATTAATTTAAAATGATAGTAAAATTGCATTTTAATATAGTCGGATTATTGTTGGCCCATTACAGTCTATTATTGGGATATAGTCATTAGTCAGAGTTTGCTGGAATCGTCGGCCAACCAACCCAAAAATGGTCGGGGTTGAGTTGGGCCGTTCAGGTCGTTCGCAGGTTAATAGTTAGGGAATGGTAAGTGAACACCATTGCCCCAGCTAAATTCAGAGCGACAAAAGATGCAATGTACCAATCTTAAGGGGGGGACTACACTTCTAGCGGTAAATTCCCAGGCTTTGCCTGCACATATACGTACCAATTTAATTTTTTTACAGTATCGACTACTTATTATCTAGCGACTGACTGAAAGAAAATTCAAAAAATGTTTTTCAATTTGAAACTATGAATTTTTGAAAAATAGATCTTTTACCATTGTGGTACATGTGGAGGTCTCGACAGCCCAACTTCGACGCCCAAATAATGGCACTTGTAGACTCAAATGTAGAAAAAATGCTCAGTCAGCCGCTAGACAATTGTTCAAACTGTTCAAAAAATCAATCATTTTTAACGTAATTGCTACCAAATTTTCTGGGAATTTGCACAAAATTTTATGTCCTATGCTTTCCATGAGGCAGTCATAAAAACTGCGTGCGCAGCATAAAAGTGAACTAACTCACGGTGACGACAAATTTTTGTAATATTTCGCAGTCGGCGTTAAACTTATACATAACTTTAGCTCCTCATTTAACTCAAACAGGAAAAAGTTTATATACGCTGCCAAAACAAAACTTAGAGGGGGGAAATGATAGCCCCAATATTTAACATCAAAGTAGTTAACCCCAAAGAGGCCTAAACCGCTGTTTAAATTAATTATGAGACTGGTTTAGCTTTGATCATAATGAAAGACTTCGACGCCGCCTGGTTATTTAACATCGCTTGAAATAAATTGAAGTGAGTGGTAATTTGTTATGTTGCATCTTTTATAAGCTACCAGAAAAAGGTGTAGTCCTCCCCTTAAAACTGAATGCTGGGCCGACCTAATAATTGCTATTAATCGCCAATGTGTGTTATCTGGGATGTCATCTGGATTTATTTAACGCAGAATTATTTTTTTTTTCGCTTTGTAATTCTCAATTTAATGATACAAATAATTATACGTTTCAAGTTATTGAAAATCGATCTTTTAATTTTTTTAATTTCTCCTTTTACGCGCACATTGGTAAAATTATTGCAATTAAAGTATTTACTTTATTTTAGATATTTGTTCACATTAGGACTTAAGTTGTGCAAAATAAAAATTATTAACTAGCTAAATATTAACTATTCAACCAATTACCTTGTAATAAATATGTAATTCTATGGTTTTATGTCAATAATACATCATAGTCATTCAATGCTTAAATATTTTTCATTTTCATGCTAACACGAGCACCGCATATTTCCATATTATTGCTCTGTAAAAGTCTGATGCTAAAATCTTAACTAATAAACGATTTTTTGTGATGTTAAAAATGTATAAACGATTATTTTTGATCTTAAGGTAGTCATACATGTACGCGTGGCGTTCAGTTCTGATCGTTTAGGGATTCGTATAATTAGCAAATACATGCAATGGGTTAGCAATGGGTTAAAAACTTTGAATTTTAGTCTAGTACTAATAATTATATCATATAAAATGCCACTGACAAAACAGGAAAGGATATAGTTGTCAAATGAACTCATAATATGTATGCTGCTTCTGCTCAGAAAGAAATTTTTTGTTTGATTATTGTAATTTTTACTGTAATATGTTCAAATGGACTTTTCAAATAGCATGCTAGGACAGTGGGATTAAAACAGCTTCCTATGCAGTACCTAAAAATAAAAACTAAACAAATAAAATAGATACCAGTCAGGCATGCAAAGCTAGAGTTTCGTTCGGGACGGGATACGGGACGGGACGGGACAAGGATTTTCTGTCCCGAAAATTTCGGGACTGGACGGGTTCGGGACGGGACAGACGTCGTCCCGTCCCGAAAAAATGTTAACATCTCGCCAAACCATTAGCGAGATGTTAACATATATCATATACATACATACAGTAATGCTAGAGTTTTAATTTCATTACTCATTGTTACTATTGGTTTTTTTCTCGTATGGATTCAGTATAGCCTTATTTAAATTAATAGAGGGTCAACAAACTGTTTAGATAAAATTGTAAATTGCCAAATGACATTTTATTATGTAATCTGTAGGCATTGCTTCTGACATACGTGCAATTATATTAAATGAAGTGAAATATTAGAACCAATTAAAATAAATTCAAACTATTCTTGCTTTTGTATATGATCTTTTCGATTGTTTTATGAACAAAAAGCTAGAATTTAAAAAAACTAGCCTTTTTCCATCAAAAGCGTGAATATTTACCCTTTTTAAAGGACTTCTGGATTTTTTCCAAACAGTTCGGGACGGGACGGGACAGAGCTACTTCGGGACGGGACGGAACGGGATAAGGTTCGTCCCGTACCAAATCCCGAAATTATCGTCCTGAAATTTTCGGGACGGGACAGGAAACTGAAATCCCGTCCCGTCCCGTCCCGAACGAAACACTATGCAAAGCGCAAGCTTGTAATGTTCAAATTGACGATTCAGGTGAACTTATGCACTCTGTTCTTTCAAATTTCAAACTCCAAGTAAAAACGTATACCTTCAAGATTTTATTTTAATATTAAAATGTAGTAAACGTATGTATTTTTTCATCATTTTTAAATTAATTTTTATAGATTAATTAGTTTTAGCAGTTAAAATATGTTTTGTTTTAAACACAAAAATTTGATAGCCAGTTATAACTAGTTTAGACTGCTTAGTTAGAACAGGTAGGTAAAACAACTCCTGACTCCTGAGCCTTGTGTAGAGCTAACAACTGCGACATCTAAAATTTTAAAATGCAGTATCCAATATATGCAGTAGCAATAATTAGGTAGTTGCAAAAAGTGTTTTCCCCACCCAATTTGTTCTGACCCTCAACCTTCCCTTTTCATTTATTGTTTATATGACTATAAGATCTGCAATCATATTCACTTCAAAAATGTGAAAGTTTCTGAATTTTGCAAAATCTTGAAATCATTTTTTGGGAAAAAAAAGTATAAACATTCGAAAACATTAGATAATGTGAAAGGCAAATTAAACCTGTAGGAGTTGAAGGGCAGCAAATAATTTATTTTTTAAGACATAAATTCATGAAGTTAGCGAGTACTATGTGAAACCATTCCCTTGTAAGAGTCTTACTACTTCGTGTACTTGAACAATATAAGTAAAGGAATCCAAGTGAGAGTTCACAAATGTTGTGATTACAGTTTGGATTTTCTGACTTCCCCTTTGCTTTCCACCATTGTTAGGCATACCACGGGGTTTTGATGTAAATTCAAAATAAAATACGAATTAAAATTCACCCTGAATTCCAAGTTCAAACATGAAATTTTGCTTAGCTACCTGGAAACTGCACTTATGATCAACATAGGATTTGTGGGATTTTTTGGTAATGTTTTTGTCGCTTTGCAATATGGGTTAATGTAGTAAGTGATAAATAGTTTTCACAATGTCAAAATAAATTACAAAAGTAGTAAAACAATAGAATTTCGATTTATTTAACTAATCGTAAGTAACAGCTTGTTGTACAGTTAATCAAAAAAAAATGCTTCAAATTAAAAACAAAATATGTAAGCTGTAATATAGCATTTAAATTTGAGCTAGACAACGTACTGGTGGAAATAACTAATTATTGGAACTAACAATCTGTAAATATATATTTAAATCTTTTTTGTGCGATAAAAACAATTTAAAATAAAATTATTCATCAACTTATCTAATATGTGTGTTTTTAACATGCAATTGCAATTTTCCCAAAACAAAACCATGATATTTTTATCATCGACCATAATTATAATTATTATGATTCCATCAAAAACTTTTGCTTACAAGAAGATGTTGCTTATGGTACTGGATGTCACTGTAGTTTAGCTTTAGTTTTACACGCGTTGATAAATCAAAAGTATAAGATGACCTTATCAGGGCTCATCACTTTTTTAGTCACAAAACAAAGATAGCACAGTTATAGGTCGATTAAAAAGCAGAAGCGATTATCTTAAGCTGTAACGCTGCCAATGTCACCCCCCGCTTATTGTTATTGCTTTGTGAATCAATAGGAAAATTAACAAGGACTCCGCTTCCAAGAAGTATTCCTAGATTTCTGAAAATAATAGGGTATACACACATTATTTAATTTTGAAATAAATAAACATTGCTATGTTGAATACAATTTCCTTTATGTGTATAACACTAACAGTTAAATAACAATATGTTATACCTGTTATGATATGCTGACAAATAATATCGTGGTAAATGGTAAAGCAACAAGCTTGAGAAATAATATGATAGTTAAACGTAAGTTTTTAATACCAGGGACAACGCTGCCTAAGTGCTTTTACTGAGTTGCTTGATCATATTTCAACACACAGATACATCGGGATCAACAGTAGCCCACCACATACCAGAAAAAAAAGAAAAAGCTAAATTATGAAAAGTTCTACAAGTTCAGAATCGTCAAATGGATCAAACCGCGACTTGACTCACAGCTTTAAAAAAAAACCTGCTCACAAAATATGTGTGAATATTTGAAAATTTGTTATACTCAAGAAATTTCATTCTGTAACTCCCAATAGTATAGCTCTGTCGTCACAGGAAGTAAGGCAGAAATATATAGTAAAAGTTTTGCAGAGACGTTTTTGTCCACTTCACTATAATTAATGTACTTCTCTGCTGTCACCAGCAGCGAATCTAGGATTTTTTTCCTGGAGGGGGGAGCGAAGGGCTTAATGACCGCCTGTGGGGTCTAACAATGTTAAGCCGCCATATTGGAAATGGCCACTGCTATCTTTACAATGTTAAAAAACTTCGTTCTTGGTGGGGCAATATAAAGCCTTTTAGCTTCCCCCCCCCCATCTGGATCCGCAGCTGGCTGTCACTATTGTTTTATTACACAATTTAATCAATATTTATTAGTGGAATGAACTGTATTAAGTTCCAATTTTTTGCTATCAGAGCTATTAAATGTGTTTTAGTAACTATTAGTTCTGGATTTTAATAGTAAATGTGCCACATTACAAATTAAGTGAGATTGCTTTGCTTATCTGCTAATTAAACCGATGTGTTGTGTATTGTATTATTGTATTATGAATTGCTTTTTTTATTCAAATATGTTTAATTATATATTTAAACCGTTCATTACCTTTCATTTAATGTTGTATAATGAATAATTAAACACTGAAGTTTTATAAATATATCTTAAGTTTACATATTAGTTTACCTAATTTACATAGTGAATAACAGAAGCAATTGATTCTATAATTAAAAAATTAAATTTATATCTTGAGTGTTAATTAAATTTTCCAGACAGTAGACTTTCGCAACAAAACATTTTCCTTAGGTAGTAATGACTATAGCAATTCTGAATATGAAAATTTCAGAATTTTGAAATTTAAATAAAATCCTGAGATAATTGATGCAACAGCTTGAACTAAGATTTGTCGATGTTTTTATTATAAAGCTATAGATCTACAATTACTGTTTTTGCTTACACATCCCTAAATCTCTAATCATTCATATTTGCAGTTCCTTTTAAATTATTTGCTTCTTAAGACGCTCAATATTTTAGTCTACAATTAATTATACACACATAACATAGAATGTACCGTTTTAATAGCTGCTAAAAAACGCTCTGAGATTTAATTAAATATAATTATTGACGCACTTGGTCTTTACAGTAATGCCATTATAAGTAATATACCTTATTTGAAATGTGTATGCATTACGTGAATTTTAAATTCTCTAGCGCGTTAACAAAAATTACCGCTATCTAATAAAATTATTTTATTGTGTGTGTGTGTGGATAATAGCTTAGCGTTATAACCATTAAAGCTTTCTGCATAACCCCTAAAGGAAACAGGAAACCTTTGACAGGCGAACAATTTACATTATATTTTACGGTTTATGTAATATGAAATGATTTTAAATTGGAAAAGTTTGAAGTACAGTTTAGTTCACGATTGTTGTAAAGGAAATAGTTAAATACAATGGGTAATGAAATTTATCTTACTGTCAGGCCGGAAGCTTATAGAGCCATTGTACTAATTTCTATTGTAATACCAGTATAGCGTTATGTACTGTCGAAAAAAATCAAGTTCTTTAGTCACCTTGCCTTTTGGAGTGTTGCTAAGCAAAAGAAGCTTTTTAGTTCTAAATATTTTCTAGTTTGGTCCACTTGAATAATTTCAAAAATGATTTCAAATTTTAATCCAAAACTCCAAATTAATATTGAATTAATTTCAGTTTATCTGCTCTGTTTCACATTTTTTGCCCTTAATTTAAAAAATGCGTCAGGAGACAACATTCTTCTTTTTACAAATTCTTTCTCCACCTACAGCCATAGAGTGAGTTTAGAGCCACTGGCGCTCAAACTCGCTGACCAAGGTCATAATGTTACTTTTTTCACCCCACTCAAGAACAAATCGAAATCTAGACCACATCATCCAAATCTGACTGAGACCTGCACTCAAGAAGTGTTTGACACACATAATAAATTTCTTAGAGTACTTGGTTTAAGCAGTTTACATTCCAGAGTTCAGTCAAGGTACACAGTTGGGTTAGCCAATAGCTCGTGGCTCTTTAACGCTGTTTTTGAATTGTGCGAGAGTACCGTTAAAAGCAAAGAATTTGAAAATTGGTTTCAAAGGTCGCAATTCGACTTAATTATTTTGGACAAAGTTACAATGTCGGAAGTGATCCTTGGGTTTGCTCACAAATTTAACATAACAAAAATAATTTACTATATGGGTCCAAGCTCATTGTTAGCTTTTGAGTACGACATTCATGGGATTCCCACTGAAACTTCTTGGGCTCCAACATGGGAAAGTAATTACCAAACAATGGAACTTTCATTTGTTGCCAGAGTCCACAGTGAAATTTTTTACGTTTTTTGGTACTTTGCATACACCTTTGTTTATCTTCCTAAAATGGACAAGTTAATTCGGGAGGAATTGAAACTAGAGAATATGCCACCTCTTCAAGAATTAGTTGGTTCAGAATCTCTAATTCTCTTAAATGCACACTACTCTGACACCTTTCCAAGATCTTTCCCGCCTTTTGTTGTTCAAGTGGGCGGAATGCACCTTCAGGAGTCGAACGGGGCCTTACCTGAGGTGAGTGACACGCTAATTTGTACACACAACTAATACAGTTTGTTTGTGGGCATATATATCGTCAGTAAAGAACCAAAATGACCCATATCCAATTTAAGCTAGAATCAAAATGAGCTATATCATACAAACAAAATGAGAAACACATGCGTAAAATGTTAGTTATGAGTTTTTGAAAAGCGTAAAATGTTTCATTTTTACATAGTTTTAAAAAGTAATTATAAAATATTCTATTTACATGTTTTTGAAAAGTGCAAATTGTTCTATTCACATGTTTTTGAAAAGCCTAAAATGTTCTATTTACATATTTTTGAAAAGTGTAAAATATTCTATTTACACATTTTTGAAAATTGTAAAATGTTCTATTTAGATTATTTCAAGACATGTTTCAATATTTTAGTAGATAGCGGATATTGGTTTTAGCTGCAAATGGATATAGGTCATTTTGGTTCTTCACAGACGATATTATGCTTTTTCTATTCAGGATCTTGTAAGTTTCCTGTCAACACAAGACTCCAATAGCCCAGCTGAATTTTTTTATGTGAGCTTTGGAACCTTCGTACTGAGTTCAAATCTTCCGCCAAAATTTGTTAAAATTTTTCTTGATGCTTTTGAGTCATTGGCCCCACTCAAATTCTTGTGGAAATGGGACACAGATCCTCCAGAAAATCTACCTAAAAATGTACTAGTCCGAAAATGGTTTCCTCAACAAGATGTTTTAGGCAAGTCGAAATTTCAGCATTATATGTATTAAAAGAACCTAAATATCTAAGCTTTTGGTTTGTGTTTTTTATAGCACATTCCAGAATCCGTGGATTTATCACGCAAGGAGGGCACATGAGCCTTCAACAAGCAATTTACAACTCAGTCCCGGTAATTGTTTTACCTGTTGATGCAGACCAGGATTACAATGCGAAACGGATTCGAAATGCAGGGAATGGAATTGAGTTGGAATTATTTGATTTAACAGTTGAGACGCTTGCAGATGCAATAAGCAAACTTGTAACAGACAAAAGGTAAATTATGACACTAAACATATTGCTGTATCGGACTGATGCGCATGCTCTGGTTTGTTAATTTATTGTTATACCAAGGTACAAACTTACAAATTTTATCTTATTTAATAATAACAGCTACTCCACGGCTGCGTCGAAACTGTCAACTGCCTCGAAACAGCGACCAATGCATCCTCTTGACTTGGCTGTTTGGTGGATCGAATTTGTTTTAAGGCAAGACGACGTCTCGTACTTGAGGCCGCAGACAAAGAATGTCACGTGGTGGATGACACGCTCTTTGGATGTGTGGGCTTTCATTTTTGGAGTAGTACTTGCGCTTGTGATGGCAATTCTGACAATTTTATACTACAGCGTGAAAATTGTGTTAAAAGTGTGTTTCAAAAATGGCATTCAAATTAAACCTGAAAAGAAAATTCTGTAATTTGTAAATCATATCAATTTGTTAAGGAAAATGTTGCATTGAAAATTAGTTAACCCCTAAATTTTACGTAAGCCCCTAAAGTAACGTTAAACCCCTATACGTGGCAGAGCTAAATGAATAACATTGTGTAAACTTTTAGATGTTTTGAGATATTTAAACACTGTGTTTCACTAAAAATTCCGCATTAAACTAAAATTTATTCCTTAATTAAAGAAACTTGGCAAATTAAAAAACCACTATTTGTCTAATAAAGTATTTGTTACTCATGAGTATGAGTTCTGATTAACATGGTAGAGAGTACCCTTCAAAAATTAGAACCAGACGAAAAAATTGCTTTTACACAGCCATTTGTTTCCATAAAAAAACCGCCATTTGGATTTTATTGATGGGTTTTCTTACGAGCATAAGTCGCCAAACCATTAGCGAGATTTTCCATGAGATATTTTTTTTCGAAAAGAGCGTCCAAAAAAACTTAGAATCGCTTAACAACATGGTGCGCGTAATGAGTTTCGTTCCATAAAATATTTTTTCGAAAAAACGAAAAAGGCCTTAAAATGGTTTTTTAATCCTATTTTTAATTTTTTTAAAAAGCATCTTAAGCACAATTTTTGAAAATTTTGAATGAAAACCCATTTTAAAATATTCTGAATTCAAAAACAATAAAAATTTAAAATTTTGAAATTTTTGATTTTTTAAATATTTTTAAGGCACCCACTACCTTCCGTCCTACACCTACTACCTTCCGTCAAAATTTCGAAAAAAGTCGAAAATTTCAAAATTTTAAATTTTTATTGTTTTTGAATTCAGAATATTTTAAAATGGGTTTTCATTCAAAATTTTCAAAAATTGTGCTTAAGATGCTTTTTAAAAAAATTAAAAATAGGATTAAAAAACCATTTTAAGGCCTTTGTCGGTTTTTTCGAAAAAATATTTTATCGAACGAAGTTCATTACACGCACCATGTTGTTAAGCGATTCTAAGTTTTTTTGGACGCTCTTTTCGAAAAAAAATATCTCATGGAAAATCTCGCTAATGGTTTAACGACTTATGCTTGTTAGTTAATTAAAATTTTGTATTTATTTATTCTAGAAAAGTTTACTATTTTTCTTTTAATTGATTTAGACAAGTGCTAAATGTTCTATTTACACGTTTTAAGGAAGTTGTTTAATGTCCTATTTCCATGTTTTTGAAATGTACAAAAAATTGAAGTAGAGTGCACCTTAAATGTACAAAACACATATATGTGCAAAAACAGACCAACTTAATTCAATTTTTAGCATAAACATGCGACCATTGCTAAAACTAAATGATTCTTAAACGTAAGATCGAAATTCGTTCAAACCCATGATTTTATAATAAATTTGCTGAAACCAAAGCTGAAATTATTTAATAATATTTAAAAGGACAGTACGTTAGTGCTTCAGTGAGATTTATGTTAATCTTTAATGGCGCTCCTATTTGTTTTTGCAGTGACGTTTTTTATTTGCATACTGTGATAAGTACTTAAAGTACATACATTTTTATTCAATCATAAATTTAAACATAACTTATTCGCCACTACTTATTTTATTTGAGAAACCAACGAATTAAAATGTTATATTCATGAGTTCAAGGTTGGTGTTGAGGAAAATACTACAATGGACGCCAGGTAATTAGTAATATATTTGAAGTTTAAAACATTCTAATAAAAGTAATAAAATATCTTTTTTTTTCATACAATACTTAATTTTTAGGAATGGCTTGTCTTCTTCTTTATGCATTCTATACACTAAAAATCAAACGCGCAACAATATGATATGAGGCTATTTGTAATCGCTTCTAAATAATGCAATTGGTATTTCTCTAAACGTTAAAGTGACAGAAATAAACTGAGTTCTAACTAAGTGGAATACAAAGATTTTTATTACTAAGGTTTCTCTGTTCATTTCTGACGAATCACGTTAACGAAGTAACTATTACCTCTGTTGCTTTCTCCCTTATCCCCACTGCCACCATTTTTTCAGTTAATTCCTCCCCGGCCCCAACCACTTCCACCTCTGCCCTTATCGCCCATAACGCCACCATTGCCGCCGCTGCTACGTCTGCTGCCCCAACCTCCACCGTAGCCTCCATTAAGCCCTCTACCGCCTAAACCGCCTCCGTTGCCTCTATTGGGTTCTCCGCCACCTCCAGTGCCACTGTATCCTTCATTAATCCCTCCTTCACCCCAACTCCTTTCACTTCTGCTCTCAATGCCTCCGTGGTTGCAGCCACCGCGAGTAAAAATACCATTACTGCTGCTGCCTGGTTTCCCGCCCCAACCGCCACCGTGGCCTACATTGATCTCTCCAACGCCCCTAACGTCTCCGTTGCCTATAATACTTCTTCCACCGCCCCCACTGAAGCTGTTTCCTCCGTTGATCCTTCTGCCGTCTGAACTTCCTGCACTTCTGCCCGTATTGACTCTCTTGTTTACGCCACTTCCTAAAACGCCACCATTGCCTCCGCTGCTTCGTCGCCTTCGTCCATTTGCTGGATGGCCACCAACAGGGGTCGTAATGATTGAGCCGGCTGGTCTGTTGCCCCAACCACCTCCTCCTCCTCCCACACCAGCGCCTCTCCAACCACCTCCTCCTCCGCCTACACCAGCGCCTCCCCAGCCTCCTCCACCAAGGCCCTCATTGATTCCAGCACCCAATCCGATTCCGATGCCCCCCAAACCGCCTAGACCAAGGCCCACATTGAGTCCACCACCCAGGTTGACGCCCCCCAAACCGCCACCGCCCACCCCGGCACCCCCCCAACCGCCTCCACCCCCTCCGACGCCACCCTAACCACCTCCGCCCCCTCCGACGCCCCCCCCCCAACCGCCACCGCCAAGACCAAGGCCCACATTGAGTCCACCACCCAATCTGAGACCTGCATTGATTCCACCGCTCCCTCCAACGCCCCCCTAACCGCTTCCACCGCCAAACCGTTTCTTTCCCTTTCCACTTCGAGTTTGTATTACAGGACCTTTTTCTGGAGATTTTTCTAGAGATTCGCATTCTTTTTTGCTGACTTTATTGCATTTACCAACTATACAGATGTAATTGGCATATGGATTAGATATTATTTGCATCTAAAGATTTTTGTTATAATTGTTTTAATTGAAATTCACTATCCTTATACTTTTTACGACATTTCCCTGTTTATAAACATACCAGGATTTGGTTTGGAACATATTACTCCCTCACATTCATTGTCTGCATAATCTGCCGTGCTTTTGTACTTGTACCTATCATTGAGGGCCATTTGGATGTTTCGTGAAGATGCACACTCCGCCGTTTGGACGCACATGGCTGTTAATAGGTCTGTGTTGAGGTCTATCTTTATTCCAGCCGCACCTAAAACTTGTAGTCCACAAATGACTACACAATGAATAAATATTATTAAATTAGGCCTACTCCCTGGTTCGCGTTGGCAGTGCTAAGGCCAAGTTAAAGAATAAAATGCAAACTATTTGGAATTAAAATCTAGGACCCACTTAAGACAGTCAAGTCCAAGCTCTTCAGTTCTCGGTTTAAATTTTGATGATGTTTCCATTTCGCCATTGGGTGATTATATCTAAAAACAAAAACAATTGTTGATCTAAAACAACACCACAGCTTGTACCTGATTTTATATTTTTAATAATATTAATTTGATGTTGCAAATATTTAGGATTGTGACCCAGCTGATTTTTTAGAGCTCACAGTTATTTCTATTCAATATAGCATAGATAAATAATCTTCTTAAAATCAACAATTACTTACAATCAAAAACAAGTAAACCACAGCGTAATTAATCTATTTTAATGGCCATAAAACATTTATCGCACCCACATGCACACTAAGTGGAATTATCTTTTATTCGCTCAGAATGTCGTTTTTAAAAATGAAGTTGACATTTTCCAAATTCAGGGCCGTATTTTATTTATGACAATATATGACCTGAAAGTACTGATGACGAAATATTTTTGAAATATCGTTACAGGTTTCGCGCCAAAACCGTTTTGAATTTAAACTTTTAGCATAACGTAAACGAGGAAACAACCAAACTTCATTTCAAAAGTAGGATGTCATTTTTCGTCTGAATTTTGAAATTTAGGTTTTGATAAGTAGCTTAAAATGTGCGATTCACCAGACATCGTCCACAATTTTTGTGCGTTAAAAAATGTTTATAGTACAGACGTTTGAAAATTTGATTTTTACAAAAGCAATAAATGTAATTAATAGTAAAAAAGCTTCATAAATTTTTATCAAGTCACAAAAGTACATAAATACATACAATATGTATTAAAAGCTTAAATGGTAATTATAAGAAGCTAAATGGTCAAACGTTATTCGAGAATAGTTTCAATGTCATCAGTAGCCATAGTAATCAAATATTCTTGATGGCGAACCCAGCTGTCGATATCTTCATTTTCAAAGAAATCTAAAAAATTTTCTTCAGCTAATTCACTGTGGATGGATGTAACAGATGACTGAGACAAATTCTGGGATGACTGCGGATTAGGCGAGGGTTCTTCTAGAAACGCAATAACTTCTGGGGGCAGCGGTTTAGAATTGCTGAGCTTTCTCCGTCCTGCAGTAGAAAAGGAGGCAATCATTATATAATTTTAATATTACATAAAATAGGCGGAAAACGAAACGGTTTTACAGGTTGAGGTCTACTGTCACTACTGACATTAAACTGACTAGTGTGCCTAGTCATACAATTTGGGAGCATGCATAAATTATGCTAGTATTTATAATTATAAGCAACCCCAACCCTATGAAATTCGACCCTTAAGATATAGTCAAACAAGAGGCAAACCCCACCCACCTAACTGAAAATGTAATAAATGCACGTCTCTTTAGTGAATGTTTATTCCCTGGCTCACTGTTGAGTGCTGGAGATATTTAGTTTAAGCATAGCGTATCAATTTGAATAGTGTTGGCTCTTGCTATTCTGGCGCCCATATTTTTGAAATAAAAATGGAAACTTTTTTGCGGTGGCGCTGTGATCGAAGGTAAATTACTCCCTTATCTCTTCCCATTTACTGGCATGCAGAAAGCAGCTAAATGAATTATTTTTTTCTGCTACTAAGTTTGAATGTTTTACTAACTTATTTGGTACGGACATGTGAGTTAAGTTTAGGAGCATTATTTCACAACAATAATATGTTGCTGCCCTTAAGTATACCCGTGTAAGACCATGAACACCATGAACTAGTTTCCTATGTTAAAGCATACACATTTCAGCAAAGCTCGTCTTGCCCCAATTGCTACATTTTTGGAAATCGGCTATGACGAGCGTGTTAAACAAAAGATTCTTCGATAGTGGTGTCTTACGACGAAAGTTTCCTTCTTAATTTCAAAATTTAGGTGGAAGATCCATCAAGATTTGAATTTCTTTGATTTTCACCTCATGCTTTAAAATGTGTACCGTGCGCATTTTTCAACGCAAAATAATTGTGGACGATGTCTGGTGAATCGCACATTTTAAGCTACTTATCAAAACCTAAATTTCAAAATTCGGACGAAAAATGACAGCCTACTTTTGAAATGAAGTTGGGTTGTTTCCTTGTTTACGTAATACTAAAAGTTTAAATTCAAAACGGTTTTGGCGCGAAACCTGTAACGATATTTCAAAAATATTTCGTCATCAGTACTTTCAAGTCATATATTGTCATAAAAAAAATACAACCCTGAATTTGGAAAATGTCAACTTCATTTTTGAAAAAGACATTCTGAGCGAATCAAAGATCATTCTACTTATCGTTAGTGTGACATGGCTTCTAATACAGAAGTGAATCAAAATATTTTAGCATTAAAATTTAACGATTAACCTTCAATATCAATTCGAAACTTGTACTTTGTATTTGTGTTTCTTTGAAAACATATCATTAAGACAAGGCTCAATTACTTTAAATGGAAAAAACGCATTTCAGGCGGGACATGCTTACAAGGGAATGACGCGACATGCAACACCCAGATTTAACAGAGACCCATTTCAAAAAATCGGGCTACTTTTCAATAGCACAGATCCAAAGTAACTCGAGTGCATTTTGCGTTGTTTGGTCTCAGCGACCTGCCAAAGTTTTAAAAAATTCAAATTTTAAAACTTTGCCGCTCTATAAATTCTACAGTTCTCATCCGATTTTGATGAAATTTGATTTTTCGTGATCCTCAGTCTTTATTCTATATAAAAAAGTCATAATTTTGAAAAATTCAAAAATTTATATTTTTTTGAAAAAAAGGGTTTAATAATTGGGCCTCAAAAATATACATTTTTTGTAATTTTTTTAATGAAAATGAAATTTTTTGAATTTTTCGAAATCTTAACATTTCTATATAGAATAAAGTCTGAGGATCACGAAAAATCAAAAGAAATAAATAAATAAATGCCATTAGATTTATCAACTTTGCATCGATGAATTCATGGAATCCCTTTATGCAACCCCATAAGGGTAAAGAAATATTCTCAAGATTCATGCAGAAAATACCAACACAAAACTAGCTAGTAAGCAAGAGATACGGATTCCGTAGCCACGGTTAACCTTCCATCTTTTTTTCGTTTGTAGGACATTTTCCCCCCCGGACACTTTCCACCCAGCATAAAAATCGCAACCAAAATAAGCGAGTGCTCTTTCACAGAAATTATGTACTCGTACATGTCAGAAATATGCTACAGTTATGAACTAAAGTAATTGTATATTATTGTATATTATAAAACACACTATTCTGAATCGTAATGTATACTGAGACCATAGTGCGTTTGGAATCAGAAAGGCGGAGTTTGCATAAACGATGCTGGCATGCAGGGATTTGATGTTGCATGTTACCAGCATATGAGCTAAACAAACTCTTTGCTCCGATACTATTATTACGCTGAAGTATTTGGTTGCTGTACCATTTTCCAATTCTCTAATCTTTCCCACCTGCGCAATCAAATGACAAAATATGAAACCCCATGCGCATTGCACAATGGAAACACTAATGCATCGCGGTCGCATAAATTGGTGGGACAATCGAAATAGATAGCTGGCAAGGATCAATCAAGGATAAATCTCCCTTTTGTTTGAATTGAAAAATCCTTGCTGACTATCACGTTCAGAGTGTGTTTTTTTAATTACTGGATTTTGAATTGTTAATATATAAAATACTAGAAGTAAGGCCCGTTGCCATGCAACGGGCCCCCCCTCCCCCCGCTGTCATCTATTGATATGTAATCATACTTGTCTTCCTGGCTGTTACATCATATCCTCTCCTTATTACTGCTTATCGGATATTAGCATCACTTTTCCAATGATCCATTACTAAACTCCATGGAAAAACTATTCCCTTTCCCCCCAACGTCCCTCTGGGGGAGTTTCTGTCTAGTGAAAGGCATACTCCTAGTTGAAATATATGCTGATTATTGTTAAAACCTATCAATATTCATATTTTTAGTCAGTTGGTAATGGTGTGTGACGCAAAAAACCCAAACGCGATAATATTTAAAAATGTACCAATATAATATTAATAATTTCAATCAGTTCTCAAAACTGGGGGGCGCTATCAACTTTATGTCACTTTAACTGTCAGCTTTAATTATTTTTTTACTTCTGAATTTTGGAATAATTGTCGATGGACAGTGCAATGCTTTACTGTAGCCAACACTGGTAGTGGAAGTAAATTATTTATAACTACATTAAAAGTATGGTGGGAACTGTTAACTTAGTATTAGTCAAAACCATATTCAAACAATGCCATTCACCAAGCTTCAAGAACCAAGAAGCAAAATCTACGTCTCTCAGTTTATTATAATGATTAGTCGATTTATTTAGTTTTCGTCGATTTATATACATTAAGCTTCAAATTGAATACTTATTTTCGGACATCACTTACCAAAGTTAGACATCACATCACGTACCAAAGTTGGAATACACTTACCGAAATTGGTTGTTACTTACCGTCTTGGCCATCACTTATCAAAGAACATCTTTAAATAATGTTAACGCAATGGTAAATATGTCACGAAAGGGGGTAGGTGGGTCCTTACATGTGGAAAATTTCGATGACGCCATTTGTGTTACCCCATAAGGCATAAGGTATGTTTGTTTTGGTTGACGCTCGAAAGACATTCACACTACGTTGCCATTGCTGTCATTCTCAATGGTTTTTTTTCAAGTTCTGACTGTGACTTGGGCATAGAAAACTGGGATGTCTAATCAAGTTAATAAGTTACTGATTCTCAATAAAAATAATTTTTTACAATTTAGTTTCTTAACTTTAATATATTTGTCAACTCCTTACTATTACTTTACTTTACTGCTTAAAGCAAAAACCACTGTTTCTGGACGCAAAGAGAACAAAAAGAAATAAAAAAATATTCACCCCTACTGAGACGCGACCTCGGGACTTCTTGGGTTGTTTACCTAGGCATGGACCACCTGTCTATCCGCCCGCTTTTTTGACTTGTAAAACTTAGACACTTCAGCATTCATTAATCATGAATCATTAATCTCCAGTCAGGTTAGTAGACCTTCAAGCTTTACGTAATTCAGAACATGTGAAAATCATGTGTATTTAGTTTAAGATCAGAATTTCTAAAGCCAAATGTATCTGCCTATAGTTACTGTTGATTTTCAAATGTTCTGATTTATGTAAAACTTTAAAATAAGTAGTAGTATACATAGTTTCAACTTAGAATTTATAAAGGAACATGCCCGCTACGTATTTTATAAAATAATAATAATTTACTATTAACATGATACGGGAGTTTGTGTATTATATTTTTTTGTCAACTATGTACTAACTTTTGAATACAAAAATGAACCGTCAAATTTGTTTACTCTGACTGTCGCATTAGGGTATGACAACCGTAAGTGTCCAGTGTGAGATTTGCAGTGTCAGAGTGAGTGGAAGTCAACATTGCTTGCTGTTTACTGGTCTATCAATCCAACACTGGACACTGTCTACTTACTTGTTGCCATAGTCTGACTGTAGCTTTGTGTGTTGGGTGGAACTTTGTTGTTGATAATAATTTGTAGATCATCAGCAACAAAATCTTTTTGTTTTGTTTCTCAACTTTAATAATTTAATATTTTTTTTTAACTTCCGCATTTTGAATAATATTATTAGTGTTATTATTTTGTCGATTAGCCAACAATCATAGTGTAATTTGTACTAGCAGGTTAGCAACCCGATGGGTTGCGGAAAAAAATATAACATACATTTTTCTCTTTTAGTTGTTATAGTAAATAAGGTAGTGGTCAAATCGACTTTGGGGTTGCCCAGTATAATAGAGCTATCCATATATTACGTTTCAGGTTTCATGGGGTGTGACGCTTTGAATCGGCCGAGGGGGGGGGGGGCTGTTCATGCGTCTGACGTTTCAGTTAATTTTTTGTTTCGGTAAATCAAAGTAGATACGGCATAGATAAAATGTAACATGTAGTAGATATTTTATTTTGTCGAGAAAAAGTGAAAACATTTAGAAATTGTGAAAAATTGTTTAAAAAATTTTATAAAGAGTTGAAACGTTTATACGGGGGGATGGGGGGTTAAGAAATGACAGTGTAGTGACGATTGGATAGGCAGCAGGAGGTTTTGCACAAAAACCTAAAAGGGTGTTGATATTGGATTCACTCATATACACTAACTTACACCATACACCAACTTACACCCAAATACACCAAAATCTACCAACTTACACCCAAATACACCAAAATCCACCAACTTTTACACCATACACCAACTCACACCCGTTTCGTTGTATTTCCCAAACACCAGCCGGGTCTGACTAGTGAGATGGATTCTCAGTGTTCGCTGCAGTACAAGGTTCATTCGCCTCTGCAGACCATGAAAACCGAGCCCGCTTTGACATTTCGTGGCTGCAGCAGTACTAGTGGTTTAGTTCTATGTTGATTGTTGATATGCTGGAGGTGAATTAAGCTGCGCTTATACATTACGTAGCAGTATACAAGCTTCATAAGTATACGTGTGCAATGTGTCCCCCACCATTTGCTAATTTCAACATAATTTATAACATTCCATATAACTACCAAGCCAAAGATAGAAAACTGTCATTTTCATCTCTCCTATCTTTCTGCCACTTACGTAACATGTAAGTATTTCTGCATTTCCTAAGTTTATATGATGCATGTAATTTATTGTTTCCAGACAAAAACGCTCTATCTGTTACTCTTTCCTTTTCATGTTTTCATTTCATTCATGTCTGAAGTCTGAATGATAAAAGTGGGTGACTGAAGGTGTTTGAATGTTAAAAGTGGGTTACTGATGGTTTCTGAATGATAAAAGTGGGTGAATGAAGGTGTTTCGATGTTAAAAGTGGGTGACTAAAGGTGTTTGAATGTTAAAAGTGGGTGAATGAAGGTGTTTCGATGTTAAAAGTGGGTGACTAAAGGTGTTTGAATGTTAAAAGTGGGTGACTGAAGGTGTTTGAATGTTAAAAGTGGGTGACTGAAGGTGTTTGAATGTTAAAAGTGGGTTACTGATGGTTTCTGAATGATAAAAGTGGGTGAATGAAGGTGTTTCCATGCTAAAAGTGGGTGACTAAAGGTGTTTGAATGTTAAAAGTGGGTGACTGAAGGTGTTTGGATGTTAAAAGTGGGTGACTGAGGGTGTTTGGATGTTAAAAGTGGGTGACTGAGGGTGTTTGGATGTTAAAAGTGGGTGACTGAAGGTGTTTGGATGTTAAAAGTGGGTGACCCACTTTTAACATCCAAACACCTTTAGTCACCCACTTTTAACATCGAAACACCTTCAGTCACCCACTTTTATCATTCAGAAACCATCAGTCACCCACTTTTAACATTCAAACACCTTCAGTCACCCACTTTTATCATTCAGACTTTAGACATGAATGAAATGAAAACATGAAAAAGATAGAGCGTTTTTGTCTGGAAACAATAAATTACATGCATCATATAAACTTAGGAAGTGCAGAAATACTTACATGTTACGTAAGTGGCAGAAAGATAGGAGAGATGAAAATGACAGTTTTCTATCTTTGGCTTGGTATATGGAATGTTATAAATTACGTTGAAATTAGCAAATGGTGGGGGACACATTGCACACGTATACTTATGAAGCTTTTATACTGCTACGTAATGTATAAGCGCAGCTTAATTCACCTCCAGCATATCAACAATCAACATAGAACTAAACCACTAGTACTGCTGCAGCCACGAAATGTCAAAGCGGGCTCGGTTTTCATGGTCTGCAGAGGCGAATGAACCTTGTACTGCAGCGAACACTGAGAAGCTGAGAATCCATCTCACTAGTCAGACCGGGCTGGTGTTTGGGAAATACAACGAAACGGGTGTGAGTTGGTGTATGGTGTAAAAGTTGGTGGATTTTGGTGTATTTGGGTGTAAGTTGGTGTATGGTGTAAGTTGGTAGATTTTGGTGTATTTGGGTATAAGTTGGTGTATGGTGTAAGTTGGTGTATATGGGTGAATCCAATATCAACACCCTAAAGTTCTGCCTGAAGCTTTTCCTGGATCATCTTCTTAAATAAAAACTTGACTACTTGACTACTGAAAATTAGTAAAAATGAATGTTGAAAATTTTACTGGCCGACAGCAGAGCACGAGGCTCAACACCGGACGTCTATCTAGCTGCTTGGGTTTTCCAAGGCCCGAAGATTCGGGGAAGGATACAAGCGACTGAAGGTTTGGAAGATGGCTCCACTGGTGCGCGTACTCCTGTTCGTGGTCAATATATTTCTTCATTTCACACTACTTCTGTTGAAGCGCAAAAGACTCAATGCAAGAAACATAGTCAAAGAATGAAACGTGAGCGGGAGTTCAATTCAAAGAAGAGCTTTTACGTCTTGATGAAGCGCATTTTGTCCGATTACGCATACTTGAGAGGGCGGAAGCGGAAGTTGAACGACGTTATGAAGAACGTATGAACGAAGGCCGACGCCGTCGCGCTACAGACAGATTGGAAAGAAGTCGCCGTAGTGCTTCTGTTCGTTACGTTTCTGGTTTTGTGGATGCGTCTACAGTACACCATGAGGGTGCAGATTATACTCAGGGTTTTGTGCTACTGTCACCTCCTGCTCGTGCGGCAGCGGAGCGCGCGCGTTCCAGCACACCATTACCTTCACATGACACACCTAATGCAAGGGAACGAAATGATGTATCAGTTGTTGTTGCTGACGGTGGGGGAAGATTTGATGGCGCTGCAGTCCTAATACCGAATTTTATAGGTATTTTTCCTGACGGTGGGGGAAAACTGATGCAATTTGAGATGGCAAAGACTAAGTCAAGTCAAAATACTGAAACAATTTATGAATCGGACGGTGCTGAACGAAAATTAGAACTTGGCTGTTCTGAAATTCAACTTTGCTCAGAAAATAGCTTTTATTCCAACGGAGTCTCAATTTTAAGTTCAGACCAGACACTTAATGCCAGCGGCTGCGTACATAAACTATATCATGCATCTGACCATGTGGCGATTGATAATAAGGAAAATAGTGAAACTAATATGAAATAAGTAGCAGCAACTTATCAAGAAAAAATCAAGGACAACGTTCGTTGTGACGGTGTGGGAAAGAGTAAGCTGATCAACACAAGTGTCAACGTCGGGGTAAAACAATTTCTTGATGCTACTAATTTCGATTGGATCAAGGAGAATCTTGTGACTACTAACCTGAGAGTACAACATAGAGCTAACGAAATGTTTTCTGGATGTAGGGTAAGGTCCTCTAACTGTGGTAGCTTTTTGGAAAACTTTCAGTTTTTCAATCTGTAATACCAAGTAAATAGAATTTTGAAAGCAATAGCACTATAAACTTGACACACATACTTTACTGAATACGTAGCCCAATTCTCATCGAATTCTATTTCTGCATGCTTAAACTACAGGTGTTCAAACTATACGACCTAGGTGAAGTGGGAATTTTGCTAGGTCTGGTAACTGTGGTATGTAGGGTTATAACTGTGGTAGTCTGATTTTTGCTGAAATTGACAAATTTTACGTTACGAAAATAACGTAAATAAACATTAAGCTATTTATGAAATTATTAAATGACTGGGCACCCTAGTTATTAGTTTGGTAACGTTATAAACACCCACCGTTTATTTCAATGTCAGTCCAAAAAACATAAGTTAAAAGTCAATTAACATGTAAATAAACCATATTAAGCCGGAACAGATTTTATCACACTAGGTTCTATAAATCGCATTGAATGAATAAAACAAAAATAATCGTTGTGTGTACTAAAACTGCTAACGAAATACAAGCAACAATTTTAATTATAAGATTAGAAGAACGTGATTTTCAATCTTAATTCTACGAATGAAGACTCGTCCGAAGTAATAACAAATCGTATACGCTCGCGTATCACTATGACTACCACACTAATCCAAAGCTAAAAAACAAACAAACAATCCAGGATACTTCCTGGTCTCCTCGTAGTCTTGCCTGTCATTATTTCAAAGATCGTGTTTTTGCATCTATCGGGATAATCTTTTGGATATGTATTAATCACTATATAAAAAGATGGGAAGGGTGGGAAAGTTATTACTTCGGACGAGTCTTCATTCGTAGAATTAAGATTAAAAATCACGTAAGTTCTTTATCTTATAATTCTACTTCATTCGACTCGTCCTCGTAATAACAAATCGTATGTTGTTCAAAGCCTTGAATGCAAACAAAAGGAAAAAACAGACCAGAGTAATAAGAGTAATAAATTGTTTTTGTGGAAACAAAACAAATTCAGAAATAACATTTCTCTATTGAACAGTAACGTGAATACAATGAACAAATTAATAATTGTAGTAATATTATTATAACTAGAAGACAGTTCTTGCAAATAGGAACCCTCGTCTATTAATGGACGGTTGTAGAAATTGGCAAATGTAGTTGATGACTGTGTCCATCCAGCTCTATCCCGAATCTTTTGTATGGATACTCCTCCTCTGGCTGCCGCTGATGTCGATGCATGTCTAGTGCTATGAGAAGAGAATAAATTAATATCAATGCCACTCTTGTCTAGCAGATCTTTAATCCAACGACTAATCGTTTGAGATGACACAGAGGTATGTGGGGAAGACAGACTCAAGAACAGCTGGGGATTTCCGGGCCTGAATTCCTGAGTTCTATTCAAATATGACGATAACGCTCTGCAGACACACAATTCAGGGGACTCTGAAAATTTTGGTAGAAACAGGCACGGTTGTTCTTTTCCTGGCTTAGTTGTTTTGATTGGGTCACTAATTAAAATTTCAACCCCTGTGTCCTTCTCTCTTATATTGTCCACGTTAATCAACGACAACGTCTGTACCCTGTGGGCTGTGGCTAGGCTATTAAGTCTTATTTGTAAGCTGCTGTAGGGAAAGTGATTCCAATGGTTCCAATGTTGTAATATAGGAAAGTACTGAGGCGGGATCCTAAGTGTTGTTGTACCTAGGTGCTGGAGTTCGGGTTTTCCCGATTCCCCTCATAAACCGCAAAATTAATGGATGCTCACCTATAGATGTTTGGTCGTTGCATGTAATGAGCGAAATTGCGGATCTGCTGCAATTTAAACTGTTATATCCCAGCCCCTTTTCAAACAAGTGTTGTAAATAAGCGAGTAATTTTTCTACTTTAACCGTGTACGGATCTTGATTTCCGCCCGTACAAAATAAATACCATGACTTCAAATAAGTATTATACTGCTTGCAGGTGTTATGGGAGAGTGAGGTCAAAATTATGTCTATTGTGGGCGGTGGGACCTTTTTTTGTTCCAGGCTCTTCCTGATAACCTCCCTGCCACAAGTATAAGGTGGCCATTCATTGGATGTAGCCTGTCACAGAAAGAAAGAAGATTACTTGAAGGAGAGATAATTACTTCTTTTACTAGTAGCTAGTTAAATAACGGGGACCGGGGTTGTCCCTGCCAGCGAGGCACTACTAGTACACCCTCAGCCTCATCGTCTATTATCTTTTTTAAGACCCGTGGGATAAGCGCAAAAGGGGGAAAACCATAAAACCTTAAGTCTCTCCAAGAGAATGTAAACGCATTTACTCTCCACGCAAAGGGGTCTGGTTTCCCAGACACGTATTTGTCTAGCTGGAAATTTTGATAAGATGCAAATAAATCGACATAAGCCAAACCCCGGAGGTCTGCTAAACATTGTCTTACTACACTTCGATTCAACATCCATTCAGTCTCATGATCCTTGACCCGAGACTCATAATCCGCCTCTATGTTCTCTTTGGATGTGATATAACTAGCATATATCCATAACCCCCACTTCTCACAGTACTGCCATATCATACGCGCAATATTGGCTAACTTTGGGTATTGAATTCCTCTTATCTTATTAAAATATGCTATAGCAGTCTTATTGTCTATCCTTAATAGAACTTGACTATACATGCGCAGTTACGAATGATCTAAGACTATAGTAAGCCGCCATTAGTTCTAAATAATTATTGCTTTCCTTGCTCTCTTCGTGTGTCCACACTTCTCTAGTGCGAACCCCGTTACAGGCGGCACCCCAGCCAGACTTGGAAGCGTCCGCGTAGATCTCCAGCTCGAGCCTGTCTGATCTTATAAATTGTGACATTATCCGTTCAGGTGCTATCCACCAGAGCAGCTTCCTACAGATAATATTACACATGTCTAACCTTGCCTCAAAATTATTTGAATTTTTTAGAAGCGCTAAATATTTCATTCTTTCCAGTCTCTTAGTGTATAATATACCATACGGTACAGCTGGACAGGTAGAAATTAAAAGCCTAATTAGTTGTGACAACTGCCGGATGGTCGTTACTTTCCTATTCTTTATTTGGGTGCACAATTTTTTATCTTTTCTCTTTTTGAGCCTGCAAGAGACAAGGCCATTTTTAAAGAATCAAAAATAAACCCGTAGTACTGAATCTGCTGTCTCGGTGTTAATTGTGACTTCTCATCATTAATTACAAACCCAAATGAAACAAGTTATTTTAAAGTTTCACTGACATTAACTTGTGCTAATTGTAGTCCCCTTGCAATGCATAATAAGTCTTCTAAGTATATTGAAGACTTATGTCCCCTACTCCGTAGAAGTGTTTCAACTGGTTTCATGACCTTTGTGAACAATCTAGGTGATACATTGAGTCCAAAAGGTAATTAATTATACTCATATAATTGCTTATTCCATTTGAAGCGCAGAAATTTTTTATGGTCTACATGAATTGGAATGAGTAGGTAAGCATCTTTCAAGTCAATGGAGGACATAAAACAATCTGTAGTAATTACTTTTCTAACCGTACGGTAGTCCTCTAATTTAAAATGCGTGCATTCAATAAATTTATTTAATTTTGATAGGTTTAGAATAAATTTATGCCCCCCCAGAAGATTTTGGGACTGTAAACGTTGATGAAATAAACTGACCCTTAACAGCCAAGTATGGGCAAATAGCCTTTATGTCTAAAAGTCGTTTAATTTCATCTTGTACAGCAATCCGTTCCTCACCACCTAACTCCCGCTCTCTAGGTAATTGACTTTGCCAAGGGGCTGTGTGAAAAGGGATTTTAAAACCCTTAATAGCCTGTAATACATACGGATCATCGGTAATGGATTGCCACTGTGGCAAGAAATATTTTAAACGTCCCTTATGTGGAATTACCTTGTCATTTAGTGACGGTGGAATCGGTTGGATGACTGTTGGGGTCGCCCGCTCACCTTGGTCCTCTTTGAGAAGGTGGGTGGCGGGCGTTTCCAGTTTCAATGTTTGAAACTACCCCTTGCAGCTAGTGCTGGTGCTAGTTTACTCCTCTTGAAAGAATTATGAGGAGACTTTGCAGTTGGTGGCTTTGAAGTAACCGACTTGGAGAACCTGTTTATCTCTGTTTGGGATTTCAATTTATTTTGAAAATCCAGTCCAAACAGCGTCGAGTCAAGATTTGACGTCTCCGCCACTTTCTTAACTTCCTGTTTTAGACTGGAGGTGATGAGCTGCTTCCTGTGTACGCTAATCTGGAATTGCAAGTCCAATAATATCTGAGCCGCTGAGCAAGAGTGGGCCATTGATTCTTTTACATCCATGGAGCCAGTGCCCCTGAGATCTATTAGATCAGAAATCTTCCGTCCAATCTCGGCTAGGCCGCCTCTAATTTGTTTCTGCCAGTTATATTATTTTGTTATTATCTCTACTAACTGCGAATGGGGCCAGGGCCGCCTTAATTTCGCCATTTAGTCCTGGCGCCCCAATCAAAGTACTGTTAGAGGGAAGAGAAAAGAGCTTGATTAACTCCTTCTTTTTCGATTTTCTAATTCCTTTAGTAGCCATTGAATTCCAGAGTTCAGCCACACCCGAATTAATTGGTTTACTGAATTGAGCTTCGGGCTCATCAGCCTTTCCAACGAAATCAAGACTGTCGCCTTCATCCGTTGGATGAATACTCAGAACATCGTCATCTAAAGTACTCGCAATCTGCCTCTTAACATCCGTGCGAGTGCCACCCACCGTTTGGTTTGGTGTTTTGGTGGGAGTACGAGATGATCTCGGTGTTGACATGCTTCTTAGGACCGAGCTTGAGGAAGTTGTTCTGTGACGCTGGGTCGACCGGGACCGAGAGCGGTTATGAGAAACGACGAGTCGAATGAAGTAGAAATTAATGAATGTTGTTAATGATCCACTTTGCACAGAAGAAATGACATCGTTAAGGTCTACGTTGGTGTATGGCTTACTTAGTTACTTTTGTCACCTTATTTCTTTTTTCCCATTGTTACAATTCACGGCATGCTAAACAAATGAAAACGAACTGAAATATTATTATTATTTATTTTAGTAAAACACACTTGCTTCATTTTCACAAAATTTCCAATGAGTTTTGCATGGTTTTTACATTACCACAGTTAGAAGCCCTGACATTACCACATTTAGAACACTACTTTGAAATGACTAAATATTTTTCTAAAATCCACCGAATTAAGGGTTGAATTCATATTTCATCTTAATTGTGATTTACCTATGCCGACTAACTCCAACTATCTCCCCGCAATCAGTTTCGGTGAAAATGTGTTTGGATCCGTAATTACAGGGACTTGAAGAAAATGAAAATAAGCTTTCCTCACTAGTTAAAATGACAGTAAGTTTTGTAATTTTCTTCTCCTACAAGTTTTCGACTATCGCTGAGAACATCAGCTAGAACGTACTCGATGAGTTGTTGAGTGAACTGAAATAAATTTAGGACTGCAGCTGTCGTTGATAATAAAGTTTCCGAGGCTCCATTAACAAACAGAAGGAATCCCTCTGTACCTCTGATCAGTTGGCCTATCTACCCACTTAATCTAGAATGCGATAGAATAAAACGAGACTTCAGTTCTGCCCGATTCAATTTTGGGATAATCCTATATTAAGATGCCGACTCACATTTATTTATATTGCTTTTATGAAAATATACATGTATATAGGTATGCGCATTACCCACTACTTACATTTCCTTATGCGATTGTGAAACAAATGAATTTTCCCTGCGGATGGAACAAACACTCGTTATATTATATCAAATAAAATATGAATCAGACACCAAATTTATGCTGCACTGGTCTCTATTATTATTGTTCGCATTCTAACACATCTCAGATTTTACACTTCATATTTCATATCTATGGATAATTCTAACTTCACACACTTTCATGGACATTCACGGTATCTAATGACACATATATGGCTTACTGGTAAATATAGGTACATACATAGTATAATTTAAATAGTTATCTAATTATTACATATATATATATATTATTATTATTATTATGGTACTATTTACCTTGAATGGGCGATGGCGACGACGACAGGAACGAACGGGAAGAGTTGAGTTGACGGTTATGGTCTTGATATAATTAATAGACTCTCACCTCGACTGGTCCGGACGACGATGGCTAAAACTGACCTAGCTGACCCTCAACTCTTTCTTTTTACTGAGTATTACTTTTGGTATCTTTAGTCAAAATGTTGACTTTGATTTAAACTTAATTCCAACTTTGGAAAATGAAAATGAAATAAGAAAATTGAAAAAGGAAAGAAAATGACTCGCAGGTCTTGGTTCTACTCTACATTGTCTGCTGCCTAAACTGAAACTGAACTTGCAAAACTCCATTCTCAATGCTTTTTGCATTGAGGACAAGATGGCTCGGCTTTTCTGTCCCTAAATCCTTTCTTCTCAGCCATCTCCCACCAAAACTTACTGACAGTACAGCCCCTACGTCTGTTTGCCTATCCCGAACGTCGTCGAAAAACTCAACCGTCAACTCATTCCAATCCCTTCCCCTCGCCCTCGCTCATGTTCGTGAAGGGCGATGACAGAGGGAGGACGCTGTCTAATAATTCCGGTGTTATACCCCCCTGCTTAGTTTCTTGCTGTCCCAAGCAAGACCGGGACCAGAGGTCCCGGGGGGAAGACAGCATCGACCTCAGTCATCGCAAAAAATCACTTCGATCCACCAAAATCATATGAATATCTGTTACCATGATTAACCTAGGATCATCAATTAGGTATTACAAGAGTGATCCGCCAGAATATGTAATAATTATGTAATTTTAAGAAAATGTTACATTAAGAAATTAAAATTTTATAATGTATTATGTTTTGTACATATGTTAGTTTCAGACCATAATTTCTTCGTTGAGCAGCGCAATTTACAATTTATAATAACCGTAGAATGATTAATTATTCATATTATATTTAATTTTTATATGTTAACTAACTATAATTTATATCAAAATGCAATATACTCATACATATCGCCATCTCATCCCTTCCCATCTCTCTAAGCTATTTAAGAAACATCGAACTACGCTTTGGAGGAAAATGCTCGGTAGCTCTATCTCAAAACCACCCAGTGGAGCACCCTCCCCCGCGGCCCTTAGAATTAAATAATTCACGTCATTTACCCGTAGCAGTCCCTAAGAAAAGGGCTATTTCATCCCATATCAAGAAGGCGTTCTCCTGGTCAGGGACAACTTCTCATTGATATGGAATTACAATAAAATATTTTATTGCTCTATATCTAACTTAATCCTATGTCGAATATCATAATTAATTTGAACTCTGGGATATATGTCATGTCCGCGTAGGAATTGGTATAATTATCCCTACATAGGTGTATACATATACATAATGAACGTAAAATGAGATACATGGAGGAGATCGTGGGTAGCTTTGAACATCATATTTAAGGCACGTAAATTTTGGTAAATACAAAAATATTATGTAGGTTACAAGTAAGTGTCATAATAATTATTAAAAGTTACATTTGTGTTATTTGTATGTATGGAGTGGCACTTAATGAATTTTACAGTAGTAGGATTTAAAAGTGCGTGACGAACGTTCTGTGGAATGGAATGAAGTAGATGGTGGTGGTGGTGGTCCATATTCTGCTGATGCTGTAGAAAAGGACATAGCTACTGATGACGGTTGTTCCGTTTCGAAGTCCTTGAACTTTTTGGTGGAACCGGGTGGTAGTGATAATGGCTCTTCAGATGATCCTTCTTCTTCGGACGTTGAAACGTAATCGAAGTGATGTTCCCTTCTGCGCTTTCGGTGACGGCCTCTGTACTCTGTGTTGTGTTCTCTCCAGAATTGCAATCTTTGAAGAGCGTATTCAGGCAGCATCCTCTCGTCAGCATCGCAATCCATAGTAACTACTCCCGATGGGTTCTTTGTAACCGCACTATTATTTGCATGGTCCCCGTCAGTAGTACTCATCTCGCAACTAACATCCATCTTTACCTCCGGAGGAATAGAATCTCCAGGAAATCTATGCTCTACTTCCCCTTCCTCCATTACTTCCGCGATAACTGGCATTTGCACCGGTGGAATTGGTATAGCTGGCCTGTGGGTGTCAGTAGTAGAAGATTCTGCTAGGTTTCCCTGAAATTGCCTCCATCTGATGCGCCTCTTTGGTGGAACAGGTGGTGGTAAATACGCCAGTAGGTTGTATAACTCGTCAGCATCTACATCGATGACGAGTTCATCGTCAAAGTTATCTGCCTGGAATAAAGAAATGCCACATTCCCCAAAATTAATTAAATTTTGTTATGTCAGCCACACATGACCCAGTGACGTGACGTCACCACACCACAATTTTCACATACATATCATAATAATATAATATACATAATATTCTCCCTTTTATTTTCTATCAAGACATCTCCTCAACACCCCATATGTTCATTCTGTAGTGCACCTATAACCTTATGCATGTTCATTAGCTGTATGACACATGTAAATGATGACATGAATTTTTTCTGAAGTATCATCATCGTTGCTCTCATATACCCATTATTATTATTCTTATTATTGGTTCTAAATAATTGTAATGGCCGATTCGAAGATATTTTCATAATTCATGTGATAATTTTTATTCTGATAATTTTTAATGTGAATTAAATTTTGTCATTAAATTCTTACGCTACCGTTTTTCGGAGATCCGGGCACGGATGGGACAATTCCCTCCCATAGCTCCAGCAAGATTCGAAAGATGGTTGTTGTGATAAACGAATTTTTATCCATGTTGTACTGACCTTTGTTCTATTTGTACCTCAAATCTCAGCTGTATCCGTGGTGGTCATCATCCCATCCATCTCCAGCTCATCCACTGGTTGTTCCCAACAACCGACACATCTCCCTTCTCTCTTTAAAGTATTTTGGAGTGCAGAACGGCATGACCCATGACCGTGAGCCATCCCTAGTAAATTTATCTGCTGTAATCCCGCATTCTTCGTTTTTGAAGTTTGGATCCTCGCTTCTCCATATACTGCTATCTTCCTCCAATTCTTCTTTCCTCTTTTATGGCAGTCTGAGATGCTGTGTTTCTGCCAACTTGTTTCTTCCATCTGTACGCTCCTCCAAGATCGTACTAACTATCTTCTAAAAGTGAAAGAAAATACCAACACCGCACAATTTAAATCTACACCATCACCATTAATTAAATTAACCCCCAAAATAACTATAATGAATTAAAGTTTTATTTTTATTTTTATGTTTTATTTTATGTGTTAAACACGCTATATGACTACTAGGAAATTGGTATATGTTATACTCTCTGTTATAATATTCTATTTACACTCTCTCTCTCTCTCCCACTTAACACCTACTTTTTGGGATCTTGGGGTTTCTTGTCCTTATGACATTTTGCCCATGCGTTCTTACACATGTGCGGCTCCCCTTCCTGCCAATTTTCATTGTACTGATGTCTCAGCTCTTCATTATTTACCACACTCGAAGAGGAGGCTCTAGGCTCATCACCTTCAGAGACATTTTCCTCGATAGCTTTCACTGCCTCCGGGTTAACAACATTAGCCAACTCCCGTAGTGAACCGTGGATACTGTCATCCCATCCCGTTCCTGGAGTTCTTTGCCGGAGTTTATTCCGGAGTCTTTCACGGGTGCTTGGTCTCGCTCGCTTGAAAGGCACCTTCTGTTCTTTGATGCATCGTCCGGTGTATGGAGAGTTTTCGCCAAACGGGTTATCCGGATCCGCGAGTGTTATGGTTGGATCTCCTCCAGCGAAATCCAATGCGTACGAATTTTTGCCGGGGCCTGGTCGCCTCACTTGTTTGTACCTGAAGATTATCTGCTTTAGAACCTGATTCCAAGATCGTACTTGTTGTGGAGTGACTCCCGGGGGTGGCGTATCCTTGCATACGCTGAATGGATCTTTGCTGTCAAGGGTTTGGAGTAGTTTGTCCATCATAGCTTGAGTTATGTGCATGTAGATTTTAGGATCCGTGTCCGGCCCTTTGGTTAACTGAATGAATTCTTCAAGCGCAGCTTCCCGAGGATTTTTGGATGTCTTATTTCCTGGGTCTTGGGGTGGGGTCTTGTTTCGTTCTTTATCTGGATCTTGAGGTGGCGTCTTGGGACGGGTAAGTGGGTGGACATCGTAGTTTTTATTACCTGACGAAAGTATGCCCTGATATTCCCTCCACTCCTCCTTATCCATGTACGCGATTTTGGTGGAGTAATTGTATCGGTACCTCATCTCATCTATACCCATATTATCGTCAATATCTTCCCTATCTATAAAAAATTCACTCTCGGGGTTACAATAAGTATAGCCATGAGTTACCAAAGGTGGGTAATCCTCCTCCATGGGCTCCGACACTGAGTGAATAACGATTTCCTTGAAGTCGTTTTCACATACAGGTGTTCTTTCTAAAGAACACATATATGTGGATTCACTCCGATAGTGAAACCTGTTATGTCGCATCATCTTACCCAATCTCTTTGACCATACTCCGTTTTAGAGACCTTGTATTTTACCCATCTCATCCCCGAAGGGCCCGAAATATACGTGGATGTTTCCCTTATTGATACCGGGATCAATGTAGTTTAGGAAATCGCTGGATACCTTAATTTTAACTGCGTGTGGGGTGACTGAAATACGGTATAAGTCACATAATGCCGTTCGCTCTACTGTGAACTCCTTTTCGTCTGTACTCTGGGTTGCTGGCGAACGAGTAGAAATTATTTCCGGTGGGGAATCTTCCCTAAGTTCATAATCTTCGACTGAATGTATTATGATTTCCCTAAAATCCCCTCCATGCACTGTCGTTCTGTCGAGTGTACACAAGTAGGTATACTGGCCTTTAAAATTATGTCGAACCATCTCACTCAGTATCCTTTGCCAAGCCTCATCCTCAAGATCCTCGATCTTAGCCATTTCGTTATTTAAAGTTTGAAAGTACAGGGGAATTTTACCGTCTGTATTTTTGGGATCCAGATGATTTAAGAAATCACTCGAAATTTTAAGTTTGACAAAGTGAGGGGTGACTGTGATATGGAAAAGGCCATCCAGTATGCTTTCCTGAATAGTGTAGGGCCTAGCAGCATACTCCTGACTTTCTTCTGCTGAGTTGTCATACTGGGCTACCCAGGTGAGTGGGTGTATGTCTCTTGTACCCTCGCAACTAATTTCGATGCCCTAAAATTTCAACCACTCATCCCAGTTCATGTAGCCTGTACCTGTAGCGCAATTATATGTGAGCCTTGCCAGATCTATCTTAATGGTATTCCAGATGTTCTCCCGTGGTACGAAGTATGTACTACTGGGATGACAATAATGAATTCCGCCGCAATAATGAATACTATTCTTGTTTTGCATGCATGCAAGGGTCTCCTCCGCCTCCTCATCTACTGATGGAGCTGAAGGCATGGTCTGTGGATCTATAGTTGTGCCTATGTTAGTACCTGTATTTCCTGGTGCTTCCCTGTCCTGGTTTTCTTTATAAGCATCCCTACAGTCCTTATTTGCATCCCTAATTACTTGAACAGTAACCTTATCTGGATCCTCATTGACATCCACAATATATACTTCGAAGTAAATGTGCTCCCTAGGATGTGCCTCTATAGATCCGTCCTCATACAGCCTACCCAGCTTCACATTCTGTACAGTTGTTCCATATTCCCTATCTCCAAACTGTACTTGCAGCACATCTGCCATTTCTCCCTCAGTACTCATGCTGATGAATAATGAATCAGCTTCCTCCCCTTCCAAAAGCTGTACCATCCTTGGGCTGGTCCTTCTACATATCCGTGAAATGTCAGTACCATCCGTACTCAGACGCTCCAGCATGCCCTCGATCGAATCTGCGTGCAACCCAAAAGTTTCATGGCTTTTCTCGGGTGAATTTAGGTTGACCAAGCAACCTGTTAACAATGGCGTAACAGAGTGAAAGAAGGCTCTGTGATCAGCAAACCCATTTAGCGGACGTGTCAAAAATAACAGGTGACACAGCTGCCCCCCGTGAATGATGCTTTGGCACTCAGTGTGACTGAGGCTCCATCCTTGTTGACTTAAATCCATTGGAATCGGACATGTCCCTGCATGGTTATTGTCCCTACTGGGTAAAATAGCCAACGTAGATTGGTTTGCAGTGCCAATGCACCAAGAGGCGATCTCAGCGCTAGTACCCCGATGCATAATCAGTAGAGCTCTCTCCATTTCCTGCTGAATTTGTGCGATCGTCTCGTCATCGCCATCATCAAGGATAAACATAACGTCCTCAGTTAATTTTTTAAACAGAGGACGAGCCAAACTTTTAATCATGGGTATGTACTTATGCCACATGCTAATCAATCGGAGCCATCGCTCAATGGATACTGGACCCATCAAGGTTGGAAAGCTCAAGAAGGTTTGTAAGCTTCTAGGGTTTATGGCGACGGTGCCCTCGGAAATTCGGAAGCTAGGACAAAATGTAGTCGTGACTGCTGGTCTCCCTACCGCGCCTTGCTGTACAGATGCACCTTCCTCAACTCCACTACTCCCTTCTTCCTGTCGTCTAAACTCAATGTCCCTCATGACAAACTCCTCAATTTTCTTCCTAATCTCTTCCGCATCTCTGTCTCTATTCATCTTGAAATATTTCCTAAAGAAAAATTCTATTGACAATAATTTTACTTTGTAGAAAAAATAAAAAATGCTTAATAAATTTTCAGAACTGTACCTACTATGGACCTTTGGGTTATCCCAGTCACTTCTCAATTTGCACGGAAAACTTCAAAATTTGATGAATTGTTTAAAACGGAAATCCGGATTCAATAAAATTTTGTGAAATGCTCACTTGAATTTATAGAATATAAATAACTAAAAGTTGGCTTGGCAAAAAGGGAGTTTGAATTAATATATCAACTGAGTGATGAGGAAAGAAGTATAAATTATTTTATGTGGATACGTGGGAAGAAAATATTTGAGAATCCTCAACAGGTAAGTGAGCGGCTCACCACGAATAAACTCACTGATTATTCACCAAAATTATCAATAATTAGACTACGGTTGGTACACTCAGTTGAATATCGCACAGGAAAATATCAGTTCTATTTAATGGTTGTATTAATTGTTGAAAAGAAGCTCGATGCTGAACGAATAACTTGGGATTCTAATGAATATTTGAATCAAGGAGAGCTGGGGAACTACTGTTGTAGTAAATCGATGTAATTCGATTGAAGTGGGTTCTCAAAAAAAATGAAGTTGTTTGAATATATTATGCAGGTAAGGTGTATAGGTAAGTACTTTGAATTATTTGTATTTCTAGAGAATGAAATCAATTTAACGATTCTATCCCCAGAGTTTAGGCACAAATGAAGAACACGAGACACACAAAGAATATAAAGGATGCGATTCCCAATGAATATTGACAAGGTAAGTATTTATGTTAATGTTAATCCCCAAATAATAACGAATTTCCTTTGTATTGCTATTACGGCCTTCAACCTTCTTAAACAACCCCCGATGTCGATAATTCGCCTTGGATATTTATAGCTCACTCCAGGACAGACAAGGTAAAGGAAAAATTCTATTCAGGAAATAATTTGTTTGTCAAGTATTCGAGTTGATTTTGGTTCACGAAATTAAATTATCAACGTTAATCCCTCTCCTTTTATGACTGACTAATATAAAGGTTAATTTTATTTAAATATTGAAATCTGAATGGGTGCTCCGAAAAGAAATGACCTCGGTCATAAATGGTGAGTCTGAAATAAATACTCAAGGCTAATTGCTGATCTATGGGGTTATGTAGGAAATCAGATAGTAAAGTAACTCTACTTTGCTTGTGAGCGTCAGGTTCTCACACAACTATCCACTTATGCGGCCTTTTGCCTATCTATTCCACATAAATTTACCTAACTAGTACTTATTACTTTAAATATTTCAGGTTATAATTATATTAATTTTTATTTTGTACCATTTCAGGGTTAACTTCCTTTGATGAAAAAGAAGAAATAATACGACCAACTGCTGGACGATGACCGATGTCCCTCCCGATGCTTGATGTTGCTACGGGTTGGTTTTACTCTGAGCTCCCTTTTGAAGAAAATTTTCCGTTGCTACTTATGTAGATGTGATATGACCATGCGATGACTGGGATTCATGCACCGTCTGAAAGAAGAAAGAAGTGGAAATTAAAAATTCATGCCCCCCAAAAAGGAAGAATAGAATTAAAGATTCATGTCCTCATTCACTATGCATCCAGCAATAAAAATAATTATTCATTTTCCTTCCTATTTCTTATTCTATTCATTTCCTACTACTACTATTTGTTCCCATGCATTTTATTATGTACCACCACACTTTTATACGTATGCTCATGCCTTACTCTTTGAAACTTGTGGTACCGTAAATTTCCTACTCATACATCACTCAAAACTTCCAAACTCTCAATACAAATCACAGTCTAAAAAAAATTTCTTATGGGAATTGAGCACCATCCGGCAGGATGCAGTGCACCATTTCCCTCGTTCTATTCCTTAAAAACTCCTAAACTCTCCAAACTTTCCAAAATCCAAACTAAAAATTTCTTCAAAAATTCCCCAAAAACTCCAAAAAATCCCAAAATTTTGGCCCAAAATTCCCGGATTTTCCAACTATTCGGAGCTACAAAGGGAAAACCCCCGCACCTGTTGATAATGAAGTTTCCGAGGCTCCATTAACAAACAGAAGGAATCCTTCTGTACCTCTGATCAGTTGGCCTATCTACCCACTTAATCTAGAATGCGATAGAATAAAACGAGACTTCAGTTCTGCCCGATTCAATTTTGGGATAATCCTATATTAAGATGCCGACTTACATTTATTTATATTGCTTTTATGAAAATATACATGTATATAGGTATGCGCATTACCCACTACTTACATTTCCTTATGCGATTGTGAAACAAATGAATTTTCCCTGCGGATGGAACAAACACTCGTTATATTATATCAAATAAAATATGAATCAGACACCAAATTTATGCTGCACTGGTCTCTATTATTATTGTTCGCATTCTAACACATCTCAGATTTTACACTTCATATTTCATATCTATGGATAATTCTAACTTCACACACTTTCATGGACATTCACGGTATCTAATGACACATATATGGCTTACTGGTAAATATAGGTACATACATAGTATAATTTAAATAGTTATCTAATTATTACATATATATATATATTATTATTATTATTATGGTACTATTTACCTTGAATGGGCGATGGCGACGACGACAGGAACGAACGGGAAGAGTTGAGTTGACGGTTATGGTCTTGATATAATTAATAGACTCTCACCTCGACTGGTCCGGACGACGATGGCTAAAACTGACCTAGCTGACCCTCAACTCTTTCTTTTTACTGAGTATTACTTTTGGTATCTTTAGTCAAAATGTTGACTTTGATTTAAACTTAATTCCAACTTTGGAAAATGAAAATGAAATAAGAAAATTGAAAAAGGAAAGAAAATGACTCGCAGGTCTTGGTTCTACTCTACATTGTCTGCTGCCTAAACTGAAACTGAACTTGCAAAACTCCATTCTCAATGCTTTTTGCATTGAGGACAAGATGGCTCGGCTTTTCTGTCCCTAAATCCTTTCTTCTCAGCCATCTCCCACCAAAACTTACTGACAGTACAGCCCCTACGTCTGTTTGCCTATCCCGAACGTCGTCGAAAAACTCAACCGTCAACTCATTCCAATCCCTTCCCCTCGCCCTCGCTCATGTTCGTGAAGGGCGATGACAGAGGGAGGACGCTGTCTATTAATTCCGGTGTTAGTCGTTCGTTGCTTTATAGTTTCCCACTACCACAGTTACCGGACTACCACAGATACCCGACCCTACCCTACCGGGACACATATGATCCTGGAGGAACTGAACCTGGCTGTCTCAACCTGCTGCTCCTGGCTGACGCAAGGCGTCCAACTTTGAAGAATACTGTTTCGCTACTAAATAATAAGAAAAATAATTATTTCCCTTATGGGGGGAGAAATGTTACAAGAGAAACAAGTGAAGAATTATTCAAGATTTATTGTTTAATTTGAATTATTAAAATTCAACAAATTATTGATTTAATTTTTGATGAGTAGTGAAATTTAATTATAATCTGATGAACTGTAATGATGAAGCATAGGAAAGGAGGAAATAGCAATGATCGATTGACTGAACGACAGAAAATATTGATATCTCTGATTAAGGCTTGGAAAGTGACAGACGTCATTGCTTTTCCTCTGACCTGAGATTCTCCTAATATTGTGTAAATATGATGAAAAGTGAACTGTTGAATAAAACGCTAGTTTTTTTTTATTTAAATATTACAACGCTACGTCGTAATATTCATTGCACAATTTAACGTCTGTGGCGACAACTGAAATTTATCGTCGTTACATGGGGGGAGCGAAATAATGGGGGCTGAGTAATTACAGGGGCTCAAGGATTTGGGACCGAGTAAGGTGGGGTCAAGATTAAAGAGACCAAATACTGTCAGTACCATATAAATTAATTAATTATTGAATCACTAATTGCTGGTACGATAAACTGGTACATGTTACTGGTACAACTGCGTGGCACATAGGGGAGAAATTCAAATTTCCTGGTACAGACCTGGCGGTATAACCTTAGCAGAAGCTTCTGCACCAGGCAGTTTGAATTTGCCGCTTTGCACCAGCCAAATGCACCAGTCAACGGCACCAGGTACACGCACCAGTCAACGGCACCAGGTACACGCACCAGTTAACGGCACCAGGTACACGCACAAGTCAATGCACCAGGCAAATGCACCAGTAAATGGCACCAGCTACACGCACCAGTTACCCGCACCAGTTACACCCACCAGTTACACGCACCAGTTACACGCATCATTGACCCGCACCAGTTACACGCACCAGTTACACGCACCAGCTACACGCACCAGTTTCCCGCACCAGTTACACGCACAAGTTACACGCACCAGTTTCCCGCATCATTGACCCGCACTAGTTGCATGTATCATGTAAATAGCGCAGGTCATATAAATAGAGCTTCATCTAAGCCTAAGTAGGCATGGTTTACCCTACCTTTTTACCTCCGTAAATCGCGTTAGGCGAGACCTAACTACCTACGTAGGTAGGTGGTTTGTGCAGTGCGGGTGCTACCTAACTAAAGGTCCTGCACTTACCATGATTCATTTTTCCATCCCTCAAACAAGGATGCCTTTTAACTTTCGTTCATTGGACCAGAGCAAAAATGAGACCGCGAGTTTTATTGGGCAATCACGACAGAGCTTCTTAGGTTAGGTGAGCTAGTCCGGGATGACGTTTCTACGGAAGTTACCTACACGCGTTATTAGTGCGGAGAGGTCTACCTAACTATGTAACCTACGAAAGTTACCTACGTATGTCCTTAGTGCGCAATGGGTATTTACTTACCCTTACAAATCATTCCCGTACTTATTGCACTCTTACCACTCGATTGTATACCACTGGTATCTAGCCCACTCTTAACAAGCATTGCAGTACCAGAAGCATTCGCACTGGCACCTCTTTTTCCCAGAACACGGTTTCGAACCATAGTTGTTGTATGTACTCTACTCTTGACTCTGTAAGCTGTCAGTATTCAACACTGACTTACCTTACGTACAGTAATTATGAATTATTAACTAAGAAGGTCACATCTAGATCACAAGTAATAAGGCTCAAGTAGTTACATATTTAAAAAATTAAAATTATTAAAGCATTCTTGTGCAATTTTGACATTAAAATTTACTAAGAAAGCTCCTAGACAACTTCACTTCTCAACTCAAGAATTATACACTCTTAGAAAAGATCTTGACACGAATGTAGTTAGGCCGTGGCAAACAGGTTAAGCTGTTAACTTTGACAGGTTAAGTACTAAATTTTGAAATTTTTGAGGATGGGGAAAACTGTTAACCACATGCAACAAGACTGGTGTTGCAAAACCCAACACCAATCTTGTTAAATCAACACTTAACCTGTTGAAGCATTTATATTACTGTATATGTATGCTAAATTAGTAATCCATAGTTAATGTGTTGTGGCAGTCCAGTGGTTGAGGAGTCAGATTCGTACTCTAAAGGGTGTGGGTTCGAATCCAGGAGTACGATGCCAGTTTTTGGTGTTATTTTTTAATTAATAAAATCGTTCAACAGGATTAGTGTTGCATGCTCCAACACCGTTTTAGTATATTCAGTCTAACAGTTTTCACTGTAAATCACTAACCATAATCCTGTTGACAATGGTTAACAGGATTCACTGTGGATGTCGGGGTAACAAGAAAGTAGTTAGAAATTAACAGTTAAGTAGTCAATTCACTCCTATTTGTCTAAGCGTGTATTGTATTGTATTGTATTTGAAGGTATCGCACACAGTATGATACTGTGTGAAATGCCGCTCAGGCCACTGATAGGCCCATTGCAGCCTACCCTTATACTATAACCTTAATTTAGGCCTTACGCAAAACGACATGTTGCCATGGTATAGGACAACAAGTCTTTCGGTGTAGCCAGTAGTAGTTGATCAGTTGTCAAGATGCATGCACCCAGATAAATGTTTCTGATCATAATGTATCTCGGACACTCCGCCAGAAAGTGACGTGCTGTTTCCTGCTCTAGTCCACAATGTGAACACAAAGGTGAAATAGCTGGTCTCATCCTGTGCAGATTATTCAAGATTTATTGTTTAATTTGAATTATTAAAATTCAACAAATTATTGATTTAATTTTTGATGAGTAGTGAAATTTAATTATAATCTGATGAACTGTAATGATGAAGCATAGGAAAGGAGGAAATAGCAATGATCGATTGACTGAACGACAGAAAATATTGATATCTCTGATTAAGGCTTGGAAAGTGACAGACGTCATTGCTTTTCCTCTGACCTGAGATTCTCCTAATATTGTGTAAATATGATGAAAAGTGAACTGTTGAATAAAACGCTAGTTTTTTTTTATTTAAATATTACAACGCTACGTCGTAATATTCATTGCACAATTTAACGTCTGTGGCGACAACTGAAATTTATCGTCGTTACATGGGGGGAGCGAAATAATGGGGGCTGAGTAATTACAGGGGCTCAAGGATTTGGGACCGAGTAAGGTGGGGTCAAGATTAAAGAGACCAAATACTGTCAGTACCATATAAATTAATTAATTATTGAATCACTAATTGCTGGTACGATAAACTGGTACATGTTACTGGTACAACTGCGTGGCACATAGGGGAGAAATTCAAATTTCCTGGTACAGACCTGGCGGTATAACCTTAGCAGAAGCTTCTGCACCAGGCAGTTTGAATTTGCCGCTTTGCACCAGCCAAATGCACCAGTCAACGGCACCAGGTACACGCACCAGTCAACGGCACCAGGTACACGCACCAGTTAACGGCACCAGGTACACGCACAAGTCAATGCACCAGGCAAATGCACCAGTAAATGGCACCAGCTACACGCACCAGTTACCCGCACCAGTTACACCCACCAGTTACACGCACCAGTTACACGCATCATTGACCCGCACCAGTTACACGCACCAGTTACACGCACCAGCTACACGCACCAGTTTCCCGCACCAGTTACACGCACAAGTTACACGCACCAGTTTCCCGCATCATTGACCCGCACTAGTTGCATGTATCATGTAAATAGCGCAGGTCATATAAATAGAGCTTCATCTAAGCCTAAGTAGGCATGGTTTACCCTACCTTTTTACCTCCGTAAATCGCGTTAGGCGAGACCTAACTACCTACGTAGGTAGGTGGTTTGTGCAGTGCGGGTGCTACCTAACTAAAGGTCCTGCACTTACCATGATTCATTTTTCCATCCCTCAAACAAGGATGCCTTTTAACTTTCGTTCATTGGACCAGAGCAAAAATGAGACCGCGAGTTTTATTGGGCAATCACGACAGAGCTTCTTAGGTTAGGTGAGCTAGTCCGGGATGACGTTTCTACGGAAGTTACCTACACGCGTTATTAGTGCGGAGAGGTCTACCTAACTATGTAACCTACGAAAGTTACCTACGTATGTCCTTAGTGCGCAATGGGTATTTACTTACCCTTACAAATCATTCCCGTACTTATTGCACTCTTACCACTCGATTGTATACCACTGGTATCTAGCCCACTCTTAACAAGCATTGCAGTACCAGAAGCATTCGCACTGGCACCTCTTTTTCCCAGAACACGGTTTCGAACCATAGTTGTTGTATGTACTCTACTCTTGACTCTGTAAGCTGTCAGTATTCAACACTGACTTACCTTACGTACAGTAATTATGAATTATTAACTAAGAAGGTCACATCTAGATCACAAGTAATAAGGCTCAAGTAGTTACATATTTAAAAAATTAAAATTATTAAAGCATTCTTGTGCAATTTTGACATTAAAATTTACTAAGAAAGCTCCTAGACAACTTCACTTCTCAACTCAAGAATTATACACTCTTAGAAAAGATCTTGACACGAATGTAGTTAGGCCGTGGCAAACAGGTTAAGCTGTTAACTTTGACAGGTTAAGTACTAAATTTTGAAATTTTTGAGGATGGGGAAAACTGTTAACCACATGCAACAAGACTGGTGTTGCAAAACCCAACACCAATCTTGTTAAATCAACACTTAACCTGTTGAAGCATTTATATTACTGTATATGTATGCTAAATTAGTAATCCATAGTTAATGTGTTGTGGCAGTCCAGTGGTTGAGGAGTCAGATTCGTACTCTAAAGGGTGTGGGTTCGAATCCAGGAGTACGATGCCAGTTTTTGGTGTTATTTTTTAATTAATAAAATCGTTCAACAGGATTAGTGTTGCATGCTCCAACACCGTTTTAGTATATTCAGTCTAACAGTTTTCACTGTAAATCACTAACCATAATCCTGTTGACAATGGTTAACAGGATTCACTGTGGATGTCGGGGTAACAAGAAAGTAGTTAGAAATTAACAGTTAAGTAGTCAATTCACTCCTATTTGTCTAAGCGTGTATTGTATTGTATTGTATTTGAAGGTATCGCACACAGTATGATACTGTGTGAAATGCCGCTCAGGCCACTGATAGGCCCATTGCAGCCTACCCTTATACTATAACCTTAATTTAGGCCTTACGCAAAACGACATGTTGCCATGGTATAGGACAACAAGTCTTTCGGTGTAGCCAGTAGTAGTTGATCAGTTGTCAAGATGCATGCACCCAGATAAATGTTTCTGATCATAATGTATCTCGGACACTCCGCCAGAAAGTGACGTGCTGTTTCCTGCTCTAGTCCACAATGTGAACACAAAGGTGAAATAGCTGGTCTCATCCTGTGCATGTGTGCCTGGAATCTTCCGTGACCAGTGAGTATTTTGATTAGCCATTTTAAATGTATGCGCGAATATCTTGTAAGCGAGTGATTTCCATACCAAGGTTTGTCTATCCATCGCTTAGATTGCGCACATGTAGTTATTTTATCCCACCTATCTGTGTGTGCTTTCCTCCCTTTAGAGCGGACAGCCATGTTAACCACAGATGTGGCGATAGGAATAGAATGCATTGCCTCTTGTGTGGGGACAATGTTTTCATACGATGCTTTGGCGAGGCGATATGCCTCTTCATTGCCTCGATAGCCAGAATGACTTGGTATCCATGAAAGTCTAACTACGTTGCCTGTGGCCAGACAGTTCAGACTTTCAAGACACGCAAGCACTAGCGTGGACACGGTGGTATCTTTTACCAGCGCATTTAAGGAACTTAGACTATCGCTAAACATGTGTATTGTTTGACCTTCACAACCCATCTCCAACAGCTAATTGGCCGTGTGTAGGATTGCAAAGATCTCACACTGAAATACAGTAGCGTACTTGCCTAGGTAGATCGATTCTAACTGCAGTATTTCTCGGGTGTTGGATTGACACAGCTCAATGAGGACACCGCTTCCTGAGAGAAGCCCATTTCTGGATCCGTTTGTGAAGCAAACATACCCATGTGCTAGTTCCGATAGATCACTGTCCCAGGCATTTCTGAGTTGATTTTCTACTAAGTAGTAGATACTATCCTTTGAAGTAAGGATGCGACAGTTAGTGCCCATTTGGAGGATCGGTTCATTGTTAACCCATTCATCCCAAAGGTGTGTGTGACTGCGATGGTCAAGTACTTGTGGGTTGCCATGCCACAGACCCCTAGCTCTCAATCTATGCATTGTCCGAACTGCTATTCCAGTTAGATGTATATCCAAAGGAGCCAGTCCGACCAAGCATTTGATTGCGGACGTGGGTGTGGTCTGCATTGCCCCTGTTATCAAAAGACAAGCGTGTCTTTGAACTTTTGTGAGAACTTTTTGAGTTTGAAAAGCAGGATGCCAAACAGCAACAGCGTAGCCTAGGACCGGACTAACCATTGCTGTGTACATCCAACTTACAGCTCTAGGCTGTAGTCCCCATGATTATCCAACCATCCGCTTACATCTTGCAATGGTGGTGGATTTTTTTTCCAATAGATTCACAATGGGGAATCCATACGAGCATTTTATCCAAGATCATTCCAAAGTATTTAACTGTGTCTGATTTTGGTAAAAGTATGCCCTAAAAGTATAGAGGTCTCCCTTTAAAACGGGGGTTTCTAGTAAAATCAATTACATTGGTCTTGTCAGTCTTCAATCTAAGGCCATTGCTAACGCACCAGGTATCCGTCAGGCGTAAACCCGCTTGGATCCTGCTCACAATGGCGTTGGAATCCCGACCGCTTTGGACCATGGCTGAATCGTCTGCTAAACCCTGGGATAGCATTGATGGTACTTTGGCCTTCAGGGTGGCAAGTAACTCATCCATTACTAGGTTCCAAAGAAGTGGTGAGATAACACCCCCCTGTGGGCACCCTCTCTCTACACTTCTTCTCCTAGTAACTTGTTGCAATTCAGAGTGCACTTGACGATTACAGAGCATGCAAAATACCCACCTTCTGAGGAAGGGGGATATTTCCAAACGTTCCATTGCTCGCTGTACAGCACTGAACAGAAGATTGCTGAATGCTCGTTCAATGTCTGCAAAGACAGCAAGGACTAATTTGTTTCTTTGCAAAGCTTTTTCTACATGTGTTACCAGCCTATGTAGAGCGGCTTCAGTGAATACTCCTTTTAAGTAAGCAAATTGGTTATTGGAGCGCAACAAGGCTTTTAATCTAGGAGTCCTTATGTGCCTATCCGTTAACCTATCAAGGGATTTTAGCAAAAAGTTGGATAGTGAGATTGGACGCCACGATGTGGGTTTGCTGTAATCTTTCTTTCCTGGTTTTGGTAAAATAACGACCTTTGCATTACGCAAGATTGTCGGTGTGTAGCCCAAAATTAGGCACCCTTTAAACAGAAATTGCAGGTGTTCAGTAAGTACAGGTAAGCTGGGCTGTAAAACAGCCGGAGCTATACCGTCAGGGCCTGGTGCCTTATACGGCCCAAAGCTGTTCACTGCCCATCTTAGCTTTCCCGGTGTTACAATTGGTTCTATCTCCGGCACGTTCATAGGAGTAAGATCAGTAGCTGGAATGACCAGCTGCGGATCACTCGGGAAGTGGTGAGCTAGAAGAATGTCTAATATTTTAGCCTTGTGCTGGGTAAGATCATCCGAACCAGGAACTTTTAGGCTTGGAGGATACTTCCTTTTTTTATTTCCAAGAGCTTTGCTAACCAGTGCAGCTACTGGTAGACTTTCAATCTCTGAGCAGTAGTTGCTCCAAGCTAAACGCTGGGGTTTTCGCAAGACATCTTTGTAGTTTTTTGTTGATTCTAAGTATTCCTTCCATTTGACAGGGTCTCTATTTGATATAGAGCCAGCCTGCCCAAAGAGATTTCTAGTTCCCTTGCGAAGTATTGTTAGATCAGGTGACCACGACGGAGCTGCTTTGCTTCTCCATGTGACATATGTTTCTGGACATGCTTTCTTAAAACTTTCCTGTAGACACAAGGTGATGTAGTTTGCTCGATGCTCCAAACCAATAGGTGTGAGGTCACATTTTCTGTCTACATCCATTAACTTGCCTTTCAGTGTCGTTCGAAAGATTGTCCAGTCTGTTTTTCGTATATTTTTTATTTTAATTAACGGTAGTTTCGCGCTTGCAACTTTAAATCTTATGTACCGGTTGTCTGAGTTTGACTCTTCGTCAGAAACATGCCATAGTCGAATAAGATTTTGTGCAAAACTGTTTGTTATTGTTATATTGAGAACTTCCTCTCGGTTTCTTACAATAAATGTGGGTTTCATGCCCTCATTTTCTACTTTCAGGTTACTAATTCAGCGTGTACAATCAATAAGGTAACCAAAAAATATGCATTGATATTTAACTTTAACTGATTTGAATTAGCTATGGCTTATTTTGAAAGGAAATTGTTTTTTAAGAATTAATTTTCTCTTTTAAAATCTTATAAAATGCTGTTTAAGGTCACGAACTTGATGTCAAAGGTTATTCGCAATTTACTAAGTAACCTAGTGAGGTTATTTAAGTTTTTGGCTTACGTAAGTTATTCTCAGTGACTTAAGTCTAGCATTGAATACGACGTTTATTAAATACCACTTACGAGCAAACCCCGCAAACGTTTACGCTAGTTTTCTCAAGCAATATTTGTTTTTCGAAAAGACCATTGTAAAAAACTAAAAATGGCCTAACAACATGCTGCGCACTCGGAAATTATTTGGGCAAAATAATTTTTTATGTAATTTCAAAAAGTGTCAAAATTTCAGATTCTGATTTTTTCCATGAACGTAACTATGAGAATTTTCAGTAATCTAGTAGCCTAGTACTTTACCTGTCTAAATTATGAAATTATCAGTAATTCTAAAATGTGTACTAAAGAGCTGTAGTATCTCACGTAACTCACGTAAAAGCGTTTTATAACTGCAGAATGTACTATCTGCGCCATTCTAAAACCAAATACATTAGCGTAGGCTTGCATTGCATTCTGAGTTATGCAAATTAATTCGTTGTATTGCATTAACATAATGTTTTACCTACAAAAGAATTTCACTTATATAAATTATAGATGAGAATCTAGAGCTCAAACATAAACAAAACACTGCATCACATGCCTTTGAAATAAATTTATACATTTTATGCATCAGCATTCTACATTCATAATGCAATACGAATCTTAAAATAATTAATAACTACCGAGAATGTCCACATCGCAGATGCGTGACGTTCAAGAATTAATTGTTTACTTAAACTACGAAGTTGAAACATGCAATACTGACACATTGCTGCGAAAGAGTATATACGTGTGTATGTTTTATTAATTGAAATGGTTTTTCAAATGCTGAGCTTTACCTCATCAGCATCTATTTAAATGGTTTTGTCCGTCAGTCTGTCTAGCTATCCGTCCGTAGGTCACAGTTATAATCGATTTTCTTCAAGACTTTTTAAATCCCACAAAAGCGCCCACGCAGTGCCGATTAGTTTTTGGTCGAGATCCCAGCGCTAGGTTTTCCGCAGTTGGCAGTTGAATGGAGCAGTTTTCGATATTTTTACAACTTTTGTTCTATCTAAGAAAAATCCGCCTATGTAAACATACATTGGCACACATACTTCCTTTCATTTCTAGGCTTCTAGGTAAGTACGTTTTTTTTCTTTACTTACGTTAAAGTCACCAGACACAAATGACGTCATCGAAGTTAAACATGGGCAATTTTGTAACTGACTTCGTCTACATGGGGTGCGTAGAGAATAGGAACGACTGACTGCTGCATGTTGTAGGAACATTGCATTGTGGGGCTTAGTGGCTCTGGCCTGCTTGCATCTGCGGCACAGTGGCTCTCAGGAGAGTGCTTTGTGTGATTCAGGATAGCAAGGTTGGATGAAAATATCTGTTTTTGTCCCATTTCAACACACAACTTGAAATTAAATGAATGTTGTATAAAATTTCAAGTTGTAGTGTGTTGCAATAATTTAATTTTGAATATTTAAAATTTTAAACAATACTTTTGTAGTGTGTTGCGATAATTTAATTTTTTAGGGGTGCGGGGGCGGGAGGTGTGGGGTGGGGTTATTTCTGGGTTTTTTGAGCGCATGCGCAAGTAATACATACATACATACATAGATACATACACACCACCAATTCTTACGGGATTTTTCCAGGTTTTTAGTTATTTCTGTGTTTCCCTGTTAAAATCAACTGTTTACACACTAATTCAAAATTTATGAAGAATGACGTACACGAATAGCTAATGCGTTAAAAACCAATAAGAATCGTATTTATTTGTCCGTTTTAGAAATTTACATCCAATAAACCGGACAATAGGATATTTAATTAATCACTTCCATGGTCCTTATCATCTTTATCTTCTGTAGAGGGACCGGAAGTACAGGATTTTTCGGGAGAGGGCGGGCGCGCATTAAATTGGTCTCGAAACTCTGCTTGTAAAGCGAACTGTCGACGCTTCAGATCTTTGGCTTGTTGCTTAAAAGCAAGACCTCTTTCTCCTGGATGACCACAAAACCTACAAAACGCATCCAACTCGGGTATTGGTACTACGACACAGTTGTCGCAGTACCTCCACCCCTTTCCAAGGGGCGCTCTCGAATCCGCCTTAAGAGGTTGTTTACAGAGATCCATTCTGCAATTGGTCCAATTGGACTTCACTTAAACCCCACAGGAAACGCAGAAGCGATCCAACTTCCCTTTGATTTCTACATGATAAAAAGTTTTCTTCTTCCCGGCTCTATTTTTGTACGCCATTAGTTATTCTGAATAAATATTAAATAAAATAAAACTATGCTAATTACTCCTGATAATCTATGCTTTTGAAAAGGTGCAAAAATTTCCACGTTCATGTATTCGAAAAGGTTCAAAATGTTTATTTACGTATTTTTGAAAAGTGCAAAATGTTGTCTTTTAATGCTTTTAAGAAAGACATGTTTCAATATTTTTGTAGATAGTGAATATTTTGTTAGCTACAAATGGACTTACCTATCTAATAAACTCAGATAATTTGAGTACAGCCAGCTGACTGCGAATCTTTTGATCAGTTATCCAAAAGGAACAGAACAGAAATATGAATATAGTTGACAAAAGTTTAATCAACTCGCTTCGCTTTCTCTTTTGCAATCGTAAGACTCAATAGTGCCGAAATAGCAAGTGTTATATTCCTGTACACATGGAGTGTATGAGGATGATGTTGTAATCTTCTCGACGGAGCGGGTAACTCTATATAATAAATTATTTTAAAATAAAAATTATTTAAATTGTTTTCTTTTTGAGTTACATTTACAATCATAATGCAATTACAGCAAATAAGTGACTTTTAGATCACAATTTATAAAGGAACATGCTTACTTCGTATTTCACAAACTAATAATTCACTACTAACCCGATACGGTTAATAGTAGATATCAGTCAGCGGACATATTATAAATAAACACCCTAAGGAAGTAGATTTACATCCCTACAAAAGATTCTAATAAACTCCCTGTGGAGGTACATATATACCCTTGGGGGATATATTTACATCCCTGATGTGCAGGGAAGTTAATACAAATCCCAGGTAGGTAAATCAACATCTACCATCGCGATAAAAAAATTTTAAAATTCAATTAAACACCAGTTCCATCTACGATTTCAAAGTCGCATCTACAAAAGATTAAAAATTGTTTTCACTCTCGAAAACCATGCAAATTGCGCTCGGTGAACCTGATCCCTGATCGGTGCAGCGATTTGAACCCGTGCAGGCGTGATGAAGGTCGTTGATTTACCTACCTGGGGTGTTGATATACCTCCACAGGAAGTTAATTATAATCTTTTGTAGGGATGTAAATCCACCTTCTCAGGGAGTTTATTTATACTATGTCCGCTGACTGGATATGTCCTTTATACTTTCCGAGCTGAAACTATACGGTATACGAACAAAGTCTCCCTGGACATTTTACCCCCGACCATTACCCTCCCTGTCATTTTCCCAAATTTTTCTCAAATTTGTTTACTCTGAATGTCGGCTTTGGGTACACAGTCAGCGTCCAGTGTGAGATAGCAGTGTCAGAGTGAGTGGAAGGCAGTCAAAATAACTTGCTGGTTACTGCTCCATCATCCATCAATCCAACGTGTCTAGGGTTGGTCACGGTGTCTCACGTACTGTTGTAATTTGAGCAATACATATCACAAACAATAAGGACAATAGTTTTTTGTACACAAATTACAATAGTAGTCGCATCAACATCATACAGGATACTATTTAAAATAAGCCAATGGTGTCGTATTTGGGTCTAGACTAATTGTCACTAGCTCTAGGCACCTTACACATTACAGTAGGGTGACAGTGGGTAATCGTGGCCAGGGTAGATTTAAAATCCAAATATGTCGGTAAAGTTTGCATTAGTATAAGCAAAAAAAAATACTAAGTGAAAGGGGACTTACCATCAGCAAAGTTGATCTTTGACTTTAATTATGAGTAATTTGAGGGCCGGAAGTATTTTTTCCACTTGTTTCTCCTCACTCCTTCTCTTCTTCTTCTTCTTCGTTTGAACTAATTGTTTGGATGGACTAATTTCAGATTAGTAAAATCTAGAGACGAGAGTTCAGAAAATGTCTACCGCTTACAAACGCAATCTCAAGGCATTCACTGGCACCGGACCGCCTTCAGCTAAAGCTGCATGCCGCAATGGGAAGGGATCGTCCACAAATAATGTCATCGGTAGAGTCAGTGGGACTGGTTGGATGTTATGACATGCCATATTAAAGATAGCTATTTGTTCAATACTTAAGCGGATGACACGGCGTTCTAAAAATCGTGATTTTTTAATGACATCATTCAAAGAAAACCCTCAATGATTCATAAACAACCCTCAATGGCTATTGGATAGGAGCGTGTCACTCAAACATCCCGCCTGGATGTTGGCGAAAGACGAGAGATAAAAGTTGTTGGCATGGTATAGGTTAAGGTTGTGATGAAATACCGACCCATTGCCACTCATTGCAATGCAGCTGGAGTCTCCGTCTCCGCTGCATCTTTACTCATTCCATTCCACTCAACGACAGCATCACGCTTCATCACAAACATACATTCCCTGTTTCATGTGTTACATGCTGCAGTACTTCAGACAGGTTCGAGCTCGATCGAGCAGAACGGCAGCGTAACCAAACCATAAGCTCGTTTCAAGTGTCACGTGTCACAACAAATATTTCCGCCTTTATAAAACTATGGCATGATATAGGTTGTAGTTGTGACAAAACATGCTAGCTGTATATGGCATTAGCAATGGATTTTTGGAAGGACGGGCCCTGTCTAGTCAGATGGATCAGAAGTAAAGGCATTAATGGTGTACACACCACCAATAATGGTGTACACACCACCAATAAAAATACATTGCTTTTGTGGGCTGCAGCTTTAACAGTAATATGAGCCAGTTTGAATTTTCCGCCAAATCTGAAATTCGATATTTCGTACAATTTTTTTGCCATTGTGTTATTTAATACTTTTAGCCACTAATAAATCAGTTTTAAGACTCCAAACAGCGGATGAAGTATGTGCGCACTACGTTAGTTTTGACCAACTTTTGCAAACCAAAAACTACAAAGTTTCTAATTTCCCGCTAAATCTAAAAGTTAAAACTACCGGTCACTCACTGCAAATAAGTATACACGATACATCATTCGAGCGACAATCATTAGTAGAATCTAATTATTTTCAAGCTGCCTACTTTTAAAAAGTATTTAAAAAACCTATTCTTTTAAAAACATTCTTTTAAAAATTGTTGTATAGGGTAAAGGTCGTCAAAATGTAAAGTTGTTTCAGTCTTTTTCCAAGATCTCTGCAATGATATATCAATCTTTAAAATCGGACGAGTATTTTAAAAATTTTGCAATTACCTTACAATTGGAGAAGGGCGTGTAAATGTTATATATCTGCAAGGTGCTGCATTTGGGAACGCATTTTGTAATTTAATATAATGTATTTCCTCATTTTCCCCAACGAAATTCCAAAACATTAAACTACCGTATTTCCTGTTATAGACCACGGGTCTGTAATTGTACACGGGCCTGTATTAGTACACGGGCCTGAGAGGTATGAGTTTAAATAGTACACGGGTCTGTTTAACACTGTCTTATATGGTAGTACACGGGTCTGTAATAATACACGGGCCTGTATTAGTACACGGGTCTGAAAGGTCAGAATTTGAATAGTACACGGGGTGTACTATAACAGTAAATACGGTATGTATTATACAATTTAGTATCTTAAGAAAAGGAATTATTATATTTTAGTTTTAAGTAGAAAGAAAATGTAAATCAATTATGATTTTACAGAGGTTATTACAAGTAAATAGCTGTGGCTACAGACGTTCTTAATCAAAAACTTGCAAAACTTTAAAATCAGAACCCAAAACAGATTTTGATTTATTGTATTAGTATTTCCTTTTCTCCAAAACTCCAATACAAGAGTCGAATATTATTTTCCAATTATGATAATGACAGATAATTTGCACCATACCACAATCAGGTTAGGGATTGTCCGCAAACGATGTTATCGAAATTTTCCTATTTATTGGACCCTATATGACACCCTTGTCAATGTCATCATCAACCTAAAAATTACGTAAATGGATATCTTTAATGTGGGATGTCATCAGCATCCCTGCAGATCCATTGACCCAACCCATAAAGTGATTTATGGACGACCCCTTGGCAGTTTAGCTGTTAATGTCTAATTATAACCAGTTTAATGTTGCTCAGACATTAATGATGGCATGACATATACTCATTCACTCGAATTATCTGCTCCCAAAATATGCATTGCTCTTAAACGGCTCAGAAGTGTTCCGTTCTGATTGTGTCTGCTTTTCTGCCCCTAATCTTCTGTGTAATCCAGTGTTTTCAAACGACAGTGGAAAAATACCATGCTGTCTAACTGGGCTATGTACTCTGGGATGTTGCTCAAATGATGTCAATCAAATTATCACATTTTCATCCCATACCTAATGATTTTACTTTAATACTACGTAAAGGGTACGTACTCACGGATGTTCACTAAATAATGGCAGTTAAAGTAGCAGTTTTGAGAGCTGCTCCACCCCAACGTTTTCACTTTACAATTATGAAGTTATACTTTGTGGTAGGGTCAAATATATTAGTGACAAGGTGAGGCTGTTCACTTGTATTGGAGGGGCCAAATCTGTTGACGGATGTAAGTGGAAAGTACTTCGCACAAAGTTAAGTTAATAATGTTTTCAAAAACAAATGCCAAAAATGCAACTTTTACTGTTATGGTCAAAATCCTATAATATACTATCTTTGAGCATTCCTAAAAGGTCTTACACTTTTGTCGAATAATATTCGTTGCAAGCTCAGCACCTACTTCGGACCCCCAGTTCACACGGATTTTTTAACTAGTGCCCGTTGCACCACACCGGGGCTATAGTCTGTGCCCTTTTAGGAATTGGAAGAATGAAATGGCACGCGATATTCTTGTGTACCGTCGTTTCTTTTGCTTCATAGCTTTTCTTATTGATATTTGTTTTTGTTCGGTATTGAACCGAAGTTTGGAGTTATTTATTTTACCCCCTTAAGTTTGTTCAACTTCACAAATTGTGAGTTGAAATGCCAGCATTAATTATTCATATTTTATGTTAATATTAGTGTAAAAAGCATTAAAAAGCATTCGATATCGACCGAGATGTCACATATCTGTAAGTTATGACTATAGAAATAGTAATTTAGTCCTGACTTTCCTTATTCCTTACATTCTATCTATACCTGTATTCTTCGATCTGGCAAATCTGGCTCGGTCACTTATCAATATATTAATTTCTGCATTCTTCACATTTCCTGCCAGATCATCCTTGAACTCATTTAAGTTTCTTGTCTTTGGTTGTGCAGTCCACGTGGACTGAAATTTCTTCTATAATATCTGTATTACTAGAAACTTCGATTTTACCATGCGGTCCAACCATGCCGACTTTTCTATTTCATCAGCCATGTGGCATGACCACGCTTTCAAGCTCTCATCGCCACAACTCAGCCTAAAATCTCTGACTTCCAATCCAACTCTGTTGCAGTCAAGACTTACAAATTGAACTGCTCTACTTGTATCTTTTACCACATTTATTGTAAACTATACTACTGCTTCACCTTCATCTTCTTCATAGTTAAAATAAATCTTATTTATTATTTTGTATAAGTGTTAATTTTTGGGTTGAAGTCTATTTGGGAATTTATTATTATTTCCATTATTGCTATGCTGCATAAATCCGGATTTTAGACGTTACTATTATTTAGAGTGTTGCACCTACCTACATCCACGGATGTTAAAGCAACAGATTTACGACCTGAAGTCTCAACATCCCAAATTTCATACAACTCTGGGTTCGCCACCAAACAGTTTTTATTAAATAGTATTGTGTGGACCACAAGTCAGAAACGAAAATACCGTCTTTTTGTGCTTCAAAGAGCTACAAAATGATGTTTCAATTGTGTTGAAATGGATCAAGTGTTTCAATATCATGGTAAACTATGTACATTTATAGGTATAAACAAAAGTGGTAGCTGCCACGTGCGATGGTAATGGTGTCATAACACTCAAGCCATGTCTTACTTTTAGTTACTTATTAAATAACTAGAATTTAGGCCAGTCGCCAGCGACTGCGATCGTGTTGTATGGGCTGGCTCGGTGTGTGAACTTGCGCGGAGTTAATATAAATTTTGTTCCACACACCGAGCCAGCCCATACAACACGATCGCAGTCGCTGGCGACTGGCCTAAATTTTAGTTGAAAAGAGATGTAATTAAAGTTATGTCATTAATATCTTCATATTAATTATATTAATATTTGCGGTCAGTTCCCCATACTGGGGGGCGCTGTGCCCCCCCCCCCGGACCCCCCCCCCCACTATTGTCACCTATTAATATGTAATCAAACTTGTCTTCCTGGATGTTACATCTTTCACTACTGAAGCCAGTTTGTCTATAGCTATAGGCTTCAATCGGTAGTGGGGGACAGTTTTTAGCTGAGTGCATGGCCAGTAACTGTGTAATTAGTTTGTAAAGGAACTTGTGTGTCTAATTACTGTTGATTTTCAAATTGTCAGAACGATGTTAAACTTAAACATTAGTAGCACACAGTTTCAGCTTAGAATGTATAAAGGAACAAACCTACTAATACGTATTTGTTCTAACTTTTTTCCATTCCATCCCAGCTCGGTAGGCAAGTATCTCAGATATGTACGAAATAATTTTTTTTACATAGATCAAGTTCTCAATAGTAGGATAAACAATTTTCATTGCATTTAGTGAGCCTGTTACCCGGTAATACCCGCTTGAAGTTAAACAGGCTTTATTTTTTTACAAACAACATGGAGCCCAAATCAAAATTCGGTTGACGCCTAATTTTTTTGTTTGCTTAAACACATACTCATGATTTTTTTCAAAATCATATCTGTACAAACAACCGAATTTTGGATTTTCCCCGTGCTAATGATAAACATTCACACTTCTATAGCTTAAAAAAAATCACAATAAAAAGTTACATCTGAGTTGATCTGAGACAATTTTCAAATGTGAATGTTTATCTTGGCGCTGAAAGTTATAAGCAAAAGAAATTTAATAAATTCCCAAATTTGCATATATGTATGTAATAGGTATATCAGACTATATCAAGTATGGATATACTAAAGCGCTGCTGCCACATTTCAACCTTTTGCAGTCATAGTGCTATGGCAGTGCGACCATTCAAACGTACAGCTGGCATCCGCTGCTTTCATAGCAGGCCCATTTCTAACGTATTTTTTCATACGCCGAATCACCTGGGCTCGAGACCCGCGAACGAAGATTTGTTTGTAATTTTTTCTCTTTACTTATTATCCGCAAGTACATGATTCCTACATAGATGGAAAGCTGAGTGCATAATCTACAATTTGGTGTAAAATTGAATACCTGTTATCTGGGAACGCCCCAGCAGCATTGGCTGGGATGGGGAAGAAAAAAGTTAGACTTTGACAAAATAGTTATTCACTATGTAAAGGCAGGAGATGGGCATCTCTACATACCAAAAAATTAAAAATGCTCAAATGTTAGTAGGTATGTTCCTTTCTAAATTCTCAGTTGAAACTGTGTACTACTAATTTTCAAGTTTAACATCGTTCAGAAAATGTCAAAATAAACAGTAATTTGGCACATGTGTTCTTCTGAAAATTTTGATCTTAAACTAATTACACAATTACTGATTTTGACATGTACTGGATTATAACTGGTGGTTACAAATTTAGCCCTAAAAAGGGCTGTTGGTTGGAAAGAGGATAGCAAAAAGATAGTTTCCAGCTCTGAAAAGAACTATTGGTTACTACGTTTACACCGTATTTAAGGTTATACCGAAGCTACTGCTAAGGTTATACCGCTTTTTCAATGCTATAATAATTTTGACTCTAAACTCCAATACAAAATGCATAATCCCAACATATTAGGGGTCGTCCATAAATGATGGTATTGCGATATCCCGATTTCTAGGACCCCCTGTTACCAGCATAACTATTGTGCAAATGGCTTTCCTTAAAATGGTATGTCATCATCAGTATCCAAGTAGACCCATTGATCCTAACCGTAACGTCATTTACGTACAATCTCTAATATTCTAAGTAAGGGTGAACCGTGAGCGACTGGGACTGAAACTGAACGGCTGGTCAATTTGTTTGAAAGTTATAGCACAGTTTATTATTTATCAATTATTTTTACAAAGTTTTTGATTATTCTCCTCTTGGGATTGTTCTAACTTGAAATCTGGAGTATTTTAATTGATCGTCGTTACTAAAACTGCGATCATGGGGAAACACAAGTACTCAATTCTTCTTCCCTCTTATAATGAGCGAGAGAACTTACCCATCATTATTTGGCTCATCGTTAAATATATGACAGAAAGTTAACAATCAAAATCCAATACATTATTTCTGCGGCATAATAAGTCAAGATATTTTATAATCACTAAGACTTTGTTACAATTTATGTATTTCTACTCAATTAGTAGTTGGAAGTAATTATGAATTAGGGTATTGGGCATGTTGAGGACTAATCCTTTAGATTTCCTCAGATGTTTGACTTGTTTGTTTAATTTTGTCATCTGATGTCTAGTTGTGATTTGCCCTGCCTGGTATAGATCTGTCAGTTATGCTTGTATGATGTATTTGCGTGTAACTGAGAATCGACACTTTTTATTGCCTATGTTTTGAAATATAATGCTTGCAGCAAAATTTTGAATTTGAATTGCTTATCTACTGTTTGGTTTGGTTATATTTATTCGAATGTCAGATTCTTTGAATATTGAATATAATATACTGCTTTTTGAAAATGGATTATTTATAAAAAATAAAACAAATATAAAGTAAGATGTATATATAAGATCAAGTGTTGCCCCGCCCGTTGAATCCGCCCCTGGTCTTAATCTGTCCATCCTCGACTATCTTCCATCTTCCCTACGCTATATCTACTATACACGATGCTACTATACCGAATACAGTGTAGTCCAGAGTGTGTGCTGCGGGAACTATTTGTGGTTACAAACATGGATTCTAAATAGAACACTTCATCTCTTGAAGAGAGAATTAGCTTATTTGTTATTTTCTGTTTTTGTGTCCATGCATTGAACTGCGTAAAACTACTCCTTGCATTGTTACACTGAGAAACTAAACTAAAACTAGCTTTACGCGCGGAGTGTGTTAAAGTTTCCGAGAACGAGGACTTGTGTCTCTCTCTCTCAAGTGTATGCTAGTCGATAAAAACTAAACCCGGGAAAAATCCCGTAAGAATTGGTGGTGTGTATGTATGTATGTATGTATGTACGTATGTATGATTACTTGCGCATGCGCACGAAAAACCCAGAAATAACCCCACACCTCCCGCCCCCGCACCCCTAAAAAATTAAATTATTGCATCACACTACAAAAGTATTGTTTAAAACTTTAAATATTAAAAATTTAATTATTGCAACACACAACTTGAAATTAAATGAATATTGTATAAAATTTCAAGTTGTAGTGTGTTGCAATAATTTAATTTTTAATATTTAAAGTTTTAAACAATACTTTTGTAGTGTGATGCAATAATTTAATTTTTTAGGGGTGCGGGGGCGGGAGGTGTGGGGTTATTTCTGGGTTTTTCGTGCGCATGCGCAAGTAATCATACATACGTACATACATACATACATACATACATACACACCACCAATTCTTACGGGATTTTTCCCGGGTTTAGTTATTTATGGGCTTCCCAGTTTAGATCAACTGTTTATTAACTTTAATTTACTTGTAACTTACAATTATATAAACGTTAAGCATTAGTTACACACACCCAAGTAGATACCCCTACTTTTATACCCTTAACTCCATATTATATAAAATAAATATGTAAATCGCCCACCGTCCGTCTCCAATAGAGTACGAAAATTTGGGAGTCAAGGGTCATGAGGGAAAATATATAGGTGCCTGAATGCCTGTATATCAGTAGCATTCCGATCCTAAACCGCCGAAATCACACACCAGCGACTAATTCAGTAATGCTTAGCGTTTGATAAATATTTTACGACTGTCGGCTAACTTGTAGGTAAATTTTGTAGGCCAACTTGAAGGTTCGGCCGACACTCGTCGGCTAACTTGTAGCAACAATTTTCGACTGTCGGCTAACTTGAACCTTTTTTTGGCTGTCGGCTGATTTGAAACTTTTTTCGGCTGTCGATTAACTTGAAATTTTTTTCGGCTGTCTGCTAAATTAAAGGTTTGGCCGACAAATGTCGGCTAACTTGAAGCTTCCTTCACAGTCCATTTTGGTTTGTTCTACATTTCATTAACAGCACATTGGGAGTAATTGCCAGCCCCTTCGTTACAGTTCACAACGTTCTTAACATCTTAAGACTAGTACTGACCTGACTGACCATGCTATGTAAATTATATTGTGACTTATAAATAGTGATTTACTATAGTCGATACTGACAGTGGAAAAAGTATTTTTTATTACTACATACTTTACTACTACTGTTTTCATAGATAGACATTCACATGTCATAACACACTGTTTTGCACCGGTCTAATAGCATTTCTAGTCGCTTTGCCGAATTTGACATTTCACAGCACTTACTAAAGTTGGGCATTACATACAAAAGAAATCCCTAGTAACAGTGTGTTGGCACATTTCCGATTACACATAAAGTCCACATCAGGCATCATTAGTGTTAAATAGAAGTTATTAGAATTAAGATAAGAGTTCACTAGGACCATTATAATGTAATTCAAATACTAAATGTAAATGTGAAGCCAAAGAACTCGATCAAGGCCTTATGCTATAGAATAATGGATAATCGTGTCGTGAGATAAGAACAATACAAGCAATATTAATAATATGCAACACTTACACGATCACACAAGTGACAAGCAAAATATATCAGGTAAGAAAGGGTTTAGAACAATTAGAAATTAAAGTTAATCGTGAAGAAAAGAAGAATAATTTTATCTTAAAAAACAGTCGTACCGCCACTGCACAAACTTATAGTATTTAAGTGTAAAGAAAGAAAAGAACGAGAAACGAAAACTCATTATTCAAGTATTTCCGCTTTTTAAAACTAGAGCTGAAACTGTGGGCATGGAAATTAGGATCGTTCGTAAATAATGTCATCGGTAGGGTCAGTGGGTACAGTCTGATATTGACGAAAGGTTAGGCAGCTTGAACTCCTACCCTCCCAACACGTACCACGTAATTTATGCACGCTTCCGTACAGCATTGCACTGCTCTGGGCTGGTTCGAACTCGAACAGCAGCAACGGCGGACGCGGGCAGGAGAACATTGTAGTGTATATGGACCATAAGCTACACATTAATAAAATACATACAATCCCCAAATTCAGCCGTCGTCGGTATTTTCAAAGTTTTTTCGCGCAATAAAATACAAGTTGAAGCTGTGGGCTGTGGGCATGGTATAGGTTGTTGCTGGGACAAAATAATGTCGCATAATGGATTTTTGGAAGGACGGGCCCTGCCGTGTCAGATGGATCTGAAGTGAAACCATTAATGGTGTACACACCACCAATAAAGGAAGGAGCTGAATCTTGTATCAGTATGGACCAGCTTCGCCAATCTGACATATTTACGTATTTGGACGGACACAACCAACCACGAGCACCATACGAAAAAGGAACTGGGAGAAAAGTAATCTTTTGAGAGGAAACGAGAGGGCTTGACTTCAATCTATTTTGTGGATAATGGGTTCGACTCTTTAACTCTGTGTCCCTTTCGCTCTCCCTGCGAGCTAAGTATTGAAAAGCTGAAAAACAGTTTTACTGTCTTCAATACAACCTCTTCCAACCTCTTGATTTTCTAAACCGGCTTAAATTATTTCGCCTAGGATTTTGACTTCGCTGTCGTCCACTGAATTAATGGTCAGTCTCAATCGTGGCCGACATGGTTCATTGGATCTAGCCTCGTCGAATCGGGATGATGTTACTTTATCCCCAGTGAGGGTTCAAGGACATGCAATCCGTGTCTATGTCTATAAAGTTCTTCGGTACAAACAAGGCACTAGCCGCGCGGCCAACCGCTATACAATCTCACCCCTTTCGCCCTGGCCTGACTTTGTGGATTGAGTTTGCAGGTTTCTAAAGGAACGAAAGCAACCCTCCAATGCAATGCAATGAAATAAAACATTTTGCAGTTCATTTTTGCAGCATTTTGCAGCACATTTTTGCAGCATTTTGCAGCACATTCAAATACGAATATCCAAGGCCCACATAAATAATTTTTAGGACGGAAATAGTTTTTATTTTTATTATTCCCACAATTTTCGTTCGTATCATACGATCTACCGTATATCCTATCTATAAAACTAATAACCCGGGAAGACCCGTAAGAATTGTGTTGTGTGTGTATGTATGTATGTATGTATGTACGTATGTATGTATTACTTGCGCATGCGCACGATAAACCCAGAAATAACCCCGCACCTCCCGCCCCCGCACCCCTAAAAAATTAAATTATCGCAACACACTACAAAAGTATTGTATAAAATTTTAAATATAAAAATTAAATTATAGCAACACACTACAATTTGAAATTTTATACGATACTTTTGTAGTGTGTTGCGATAATTTAATTTTTATATTTAAAATTTTATACAATACTTTTGTAGTGTGTTGCGATAATTTAATTTTTTAGGGGTGCGGGGGCGGGAGGTGCGGGGTTATTTCTGGGTTTATTGTGCGCATGCGCAAGTAATACATACATACGTACATACATACATACATACATACACACACAACACAATTCTTACGGGTCTTCCCGGGTTATTAGTTATTTCTGGGCTTCCCAGTTTAGATCTCTTAACACCATGCTATACAAAATAATAAAAATGTAAATCGCCCACCGTCCGTCTCCAATAGAGTACGACAATTTGGGAGTAAAGGGTCATGAGGGAAAATATAAGGTTCCTGAATGCCAGTATATCAATAGCATTCCGATTCCAAACCGCCGAAGTCACACACACAGCAACTCATACAGTAATGCTTAGCGTTTGATTAATATTTTGTTAAATTATTTTAAATAAGATATCTCGCCTAGCTATAGGCTATTATGAATGACCACTTTTTTTAAACGCAGTCGCATCCATGTCATCATCTTAACATTACCTGAACGGCTATCTTTAAAATAGCATGTCAGTTATTCCCACGTAGAGCCATCCACCCTACCGATGACACCATTTATGAACGGTTCCAAGCGTGATTTAAAAAATATATTTTGACGGCTGTCGGCTAACTTGTAGGTAAATTTTGTAGGCCACCTAGAAGGTTCGGCTGACACTCGTCGGCTAACTTGTAGCGACAATTGTCGACTGTCGGCTAACTTGAACCTTTGTTTGGTTGTAGACTGTCGACTAATTTGAACCTTTTTTCGGCTGTCGGTTAGCTTGAAACTTGGAATTTGTGTAAAAATGGTCTAAAAAGTTTAAAAACGGCAATAAAAGAAAAATCGCTGCGTGTTGACAAAATTGTAACCGAACCTACGTAGGTATGTGAATATCTTATTATGTGGATAAAGCAAGAAACTATCCAAAACTATTCACAAACTAATAATTGACTATTAACACGATACGGTTAATAGTAGATATGTGCTTTATACATTCTGATCTGAAACTACACTAATTATTGCTGATTTGGATACATTGCGAAAATTAGCAGGAATTAATTTCGGATCGGAACTTAAAAAGACACATACCTACTACTAATCTTCAAGTTTTACATAACATAATTCAGAACATGTGAAAATCATGTGTCATTAATGGGTAATTAGTTTAAGATCAGAAATTCTAAAGCCGCGTGTGTCTGCCTGGTTACTGTTGATTTTCACATGTTCTGATTTATGTAAAACTAAAAAATGTACATAGTTTCAACTCAAAATTTATAAAGGAACATGCCTACTAAATATTTTATAAAATAATATTTCACTATTAACATGATACGGGAGTTTGTGTTGAGCTTCACGCTTCAGTGTGTAGTGGGGAATAGTGTGTGAAGTGTGTGAACCGTCTTTGCTTACTCTGAATTTCGTCTTAGGTACGACAATCGTAAGTGTCCAGTGGGAGATTGCAATGTCAGTGTCTGACTTTTAAATAACATTATTATTGCATTATTTTTTCGATAGCCAATCTAAGAGATTACTGCGATTAAAATGAAAAAAATGACTTACCAATTAACAACTCCACACACAAGACACTGAAACGCACTTCTGAATGAAATGAACTCACTAGTCAAACACGTTTTTCGCTGTATGCCGAATGCTAGTATATGACAAGGGGTCCTCCAAAAATGATGTAGGTAGAGTCAGTGGGACTAGGCGGATGCTCATGACATGCCATATTAAAGATAGTCATTTGTGCAACACTTAAGCGGATGTAAGGGGGTTTTAAAAATTGTGATTTTTTAATGACATCATTCAAGGACAACCCTCAATGATTCATAGACAACCCTCAATGGCTATTGGATAGGAGGGTGTCACTCAAACATCCCGCCTGGATGTTGGCGAAAGACGAGAGATAAAGCTGTGGGCATGATATAGGTTGTGGTTGTGATGAAATACCAACCCATTGCCACTGCAATTCAATGCAGCTGGAATCTCCGTCTCCGCTGCATCTTTACTCATTCCATTCCACTCAACGACAGAGATGAGCAATAGTAAGAGATCAGGCGGAGGTAAGTTAAAACTTTTACCGCGGGAATTTTAAATTGTGCTCCAAAGTCATCGGTGATTGGTCCTAAATGCTCCAGCAGAATTGCTTATTGGCTTACGGGGGTCACGTGGGAAAGAAATGTATAACGTGCTTTTGCCCTATCTCATCTCTTACTATCGCTCATCTCTGACTCAACGACAGCTTCATCATTCACGCTTCATGACGGAATTGATAGTGTTGTTACCCACAACACAATACCCACAACACAATAAAAAGCATCGTACCGCTACATATATTGTTGAAGCAACGGAATAGCAAATTCCTCTCACGCCACCCCCTGAGCAGCCGACCCTCTATAGAATTCCAAACCCCACTAAGCCGACCCCCAATGTGACGTCGTTGATCACGTGGTCATAACCCCTGCACCCGCACCGAACCCGCACCAATACCCCACCCGCACCAAATACCCGCACCCGTCACAAATACCCGCTTTAAAATTTTAAATAAAAATACTCGTTTCCGCTTTAAAATTTAAAAAAATTAAACTTTGTTTCAGATAACCAATTTCATTGTTAAAAAGTATTAATTTATTTATTGCAAAGTAATAATATATTCATTACCAAGTCGTAATATCATTATTGCAAAGTACCAGTATGTTTGTTTCCTCCAATTATCATACGACGATTATTGAAAGTTATTATAGCATTTATGCAAATGGAACATACGACCGTATTTAAACAATTGTAGAATAACGATTATTTCTCTATACGATCGAATGACGTACAATCGCAATGACCTATAAAATATATTGTAAGTAGCTATATTTATTCATTCGTTTGCGGTCAATCATGGCAAACAAATCAAAAAGTGTTCGTAAGAGTTACCTAAACCAAAGATTTTATGGTGCATTCAGTGGATTATCGGGGTTTTTGAAGAACCGACCAGGATGAAAAAACAAAAAAACAGGTTGAATCTGAGCTACAAAAAATAAACGCGTACTCATTGCATAAAGATATTCGTAGAAAGTTTAAGCAAAGACGTGTGCTTTTTAATTTCAATAATCAAACATAATCCTCTGATCTCAAGGACATATTAAGCATTGCGGAATGGAACGATTGTAATACATTTGTGCTTATAGTTATTCATGCCTTTAGCAAAAAAGCATACGTACGTATGTTAAAAGATAAATCATCAAAATCTATGATTCGAGCATTTGATTCGGTACTTTGAGAAGCAAATGCTACACCAATGAATCTCTTTACAGATATGGGGAAGGAATACCTTAGTAATGAATTTAGAAAGTATTTAGACAAGAAAAATATACATCTATACCATATATAGTCTTATATGAAAAGCATGTTCTCTGAAAGGTTTATAAGAACCCTTTTTACGAAATTAGAACGTTTTATGTCAGAAAGACAGATTAAAAGAATAGTTGATGTAATTTAAGATTTTGTTAAAGCGTATAATAACAGCTACCACAGCACAATAAATTTAGAACCAAATAAGGTAACAAAAGAAAACAAATACGAGGTCTGGGAAAATATATTTGCAGACTATTTGAAAGAAAGAGAAAAACTGCAACCGCCACCAAAATTTAAAATAGGAGACGTTGTGAGAATTTCTAAAGCCAAGGTTACTTTTGAAAAAGTTAAGTATTGAATAATTACCTACAGATTATTTCATAAATAGATACATAACATAATGTTTTTACTAATTAAATTAGTATTGTTTTGACTCTCAAACAGGTTACAGTGGTAATTGGTCAGTCGAAAAGTTCAAAATAAGGAAAGTACAAAAAACTATTCCGTGAACGTACTTGCTGGAAGATCTTAATAACGAAGGTGACTTGCTAAAATTAAATTTATTTTAAATTTAAATTAAAATCCATATTTTATTTATCCTAAACTAACCTATTTTATTTTGCAGAAATAACTGGAAGCTTTTATTCCCAAGAGCTTAATCTAGTTCAAATATAACAATGTTGTCCTTCAGTTCAATTTGTTGTACACTAAGAAGTGCAACGGATAAAATTAATTCGGAAACAAACACTCCTACTAACTTTATTTGCGAGCTTCCAAAACCACTTTATCTACAACCAGATTTGTATAAAGTAGGAATTGCAAGTTTTAAATATTCACGTTAGCAACAACCAAGTCAAATTCAATTGGCTCAACCTACCTTAACTGCAGTACCAATACCCACGGGTCCACTTTTCCTAAATGCAAAACCCCCAAAAGTTGTTTCATTGACTTTCAAGAAAACGCAATCAAAAATTGGTCCGTATTTAACACAATTATCGCGCGCAATGGAAACCGCGCATATACCTTTACAAATTGCCGCATACTATATGCCTGGAACAAGAGCAGAGAAAATTTTAGTAGTGTTTATACACACAAGCCCAGTAGCAAACCAATATATCGTTATACCTGAAGAATTTGCTGTTTTTTGCGGATTCAATAGAACTAGATTTTTATATGGTTATTTTTTATCCTTAATTATAACTAATCAGAAACAGTTTGAACAAATTACTATGAACTCTGAACTTACTATTTGCGTTGAAACATACCGTAACTTGGAAAATGCTATAGGTATTCCTCAAATGTTCCAAAGCGTACTACAATTTCTACGCGAGAATGCTTTAGGCGATAATCATGTGCAAACATACATGCAAAGATTAAATGAGCAAAGTAAATTGGATAAAATTAAATTGGAAATGAAAATTGATACAGATAATAAAGCAATTAAAAAGTTTAAAGACGATGACGCAAAAAGCTTGCTAGTGCTACTGACAAAAATTTCAGATGCACTAGGATTTAGCAGCGTAGATAAATTACTAGTCGGAACACATAAATCAGAATTTGTGTTTAATGAAAGCGATTATGCAAAGATTAACAACGACGAAGATTCCTACTATTGTTTTTCATTTCATAACGACTATGCAATTTTCATGAATGAACCCAGCTCATTAGCAGTTACAGATGTTATAGAAAAGATAAATGAAACATTTGAAAACCTTTTGTTTTCTGACCTTGAAATGAGAATTACAATTGAAAACGGTGAAATATGTTTCGAGAATTTACAAAGTGATATGAGCGTCAAACTACCAAATTTATTTAATTCGTTTTTTAAGATTCCTCAAGATCAAATATTTACAACAGCAACAAGAATCACCGTCGATCTAAATATTCAAGAGGAAGAAAAAAGAAATTGAATACGAATCAAACAAAAGCGATGTTATTAACCTTATTCCAAGCAGTGTAAAATCAAAACGTTTGTTGATTGTATCAGATATAATTGAAAACCAAATTTATGGTAACAGGGTTCTACCTATTTTGCAAGATATTGATTTATCTGAAGAGTATTTAAAAGAAACAACAATAAATTTCAATCCAGTTGTGTTTTTACTGTTGACAAAATCAGTTATAGATTAAATTTGCATAAAATTAATAGACGAACACGATCGTGAATTAAATTTTGGTGCAGGAGTTACCGAAACGGTTATAAAGCTATACTTCAAACCAAAATATTAACAATGCGTCATCTCAATTGTGAAACTGGAAACACTTGTAGTTTAGAAAAACTGAAATTTTGTACAAACTGGCAACGAAATAAATTTTAATAACGGTGGATAATCTGGCATATTGCTAGAAGGATCGTCGTACCTTATTCCTTTGAATTAAAAGACATCTTCAAATACTAAAGTTGGTAAAAGTAAAAGAACAAAACAAAAAAGTACCAAAACAATTCAAATTGAAGGTGCAAAGAAGAAATCAAAAAGTACCAAAACAATTCAATATGAAGGAGCAAAAAAATTAAAAAGAGGTCAAAAGCAAAGCGTGCTCCAATTCAAAGTGGTGCAGGAAGAACAATTAAAAAATCAAAATCAAAAATAGTTAAACGCAAATGTAATAAATCTAAAAAGTAGAAAATTATTAATCAGTTTAATTCTAGACTTTAAACAATAAACATAGATCAAATATCTAAACTAAAATATCTAAAATATCAAATATATTAACCTAAAGTGTGAGGCTTGTAATTTTTGCTGGTTAAATAAATTACCAGACATTTTAAAATTGAATAATTACAACGAAAAACAATATTGCGTGACTTGTGAAACACCAGAAAAGGAAAATGATAAATTAGTGGCAGAATTTCTTAACACATTATACGAATTTTGGAGCGACGAAGAAGAATTTACGGCTGTAAATGAAAACTGGTGTAAAGTGACAAGACCTTTTGGTATGTCAGATTGTACTGTTTGTGCTGAAAATCCGTGCGGTATTCTTGATTTATTAGAGGGTCCAGATTCAGAATATGTTAATCCTGTATCGCTTCACGGAGAAACTGTTGACGTATACAAGTTTAAACCAGATATAAAAATCTGCACGTTTTGCTTGGAGGGGCTTCATTGGGGTATTCTTGATGATTTACTTAGTTACATTTGCGACAACGATGGAAAATATAACCCTGTAGCTATAAACAAACTTTACTAAACATTTAAGATTAGTATCAGCCCAGTGTTTGTGTCGTAAACAGTTAAAATAGAACATAATAACGTGTTTGACAAACCTCCTACAATCTACGAAAAATCAAAAAAAGCTATTTGCTTAGAATTAAACTTAAATGAAGTTCCAGCAACAGATGTTACTACATCTTCTAGTACAGAGTTTGTTCAGTGTTTTCCATTTGGAAGTATCAAAGAAGAATACAATCCCATAGAATTTTAATTCCATACAGACAGTTAAATTTCCTTAGCGGAATCGTTTTTAGCATTAGGTGTTCAAATAGTTAAAAGGGACGGAACTTTGTGCGAAGCTGCTAATCTAGTTGCCCCATCAAACTTGTTTTTTCATTCATTATTTTCAAACGTTCAGTTGTACTTAAACAATGAGCTTGTGTGCGATTCTAATTCAATGTACGCTTGGAGCGCATATTACTGGGATTTAGTTCACTTGAAAAGGACGGATTTCTTCGAGAAGAATTTTACTATCTAAACGAAATTCCTAATACATTCAGTACAACAGGTGATGCTGGATGTAAAACAAGATACGAGAAAGCAAGATTTTCGACCCGATTCTTTATGATTGGAAAGCTGCTAGTAAATTTTTTTAATCAAAATCGATACTTACCTCCTGGTACTGACATACGTTTAGTTTTACGACGCAACATACCAGAATTTTACCTAGACTGCGCAACAGATACAAAACAAGGTTTCAACGGTTGTGCATATAAATGTTTGATCACAGATGCAGTATTTTATAGCGCAAACAAGAATGTCACACAAGAAGTCGTAACTTGGCACCGTAATCAATTGGCAGCTAACGAAACTTTCAAATATCATACAAACAAAACTTAGATAAAAGCGTTTTCTACGCCAAGCGGTTTATCCTTAGCCACATCTGGTTCGTTACTTATGGGCAAAATTTCAAAACTGATTGTAATTGGTTCTCTTGATAGCGAAGCTTTTAACGGCAAAATGTCAAAGTCAGGCTTTAACTTTGAAAATAGGGATATGACAATTAGAAATAGGTTGGAATGGAAATAGTATGGAGCATAGAGTATTTCCATTCAGTTTTAAAAATAACGAAACAGCAGGGATCGATAACTATTTATTTGGTGTTCAGTCGTTAAGAAAGACGGCAGCAAATTACGTTCTTGGAAAAAATATAAACGTTGACAACTACAACAAAGGTAATTATTCAAATATAAAAAGTTATTATTTTAATTGTGTATTGTTAAGATAGATTTCTAAATTTGTATTCTTATATTTCAGGAAACGTTCTATTTGCAGTCAAGTTATTACCGAACGACGGAAATTCTCTCACTTTTAATCATCAAGGACAAATTGTTGTAAACAACAAATTTAAGAAACTGTTAACAACAGCAATTACTACATAGCTTTTTTGTCAGTACCAGTCTTTATTTCAGATTGACAAAAATAAGCACGTCACGCAACAAGATTAAAAATGAACACTACTTTTATCGAACATGCATTCAAAAAGATTTTTTACGGTCTCGATATAAGTATACCAATTTTTATCGTAGCTGCTGACACTTTGTTTCAAGACGTTAAATTTGACACTTTTCCTATTGCTATTGTACAGAATACTGATTTAAGTACCAACTTTGGATTGCACTGGATCAGCTACTTTAAATTATTTGAAACGGAATGCGAATATTTTGACAGCTATGGATTAGAAATTACCACATATAAAAATCTGCAAAGACAAATTTAAACTATTGTAACCAAAAATTGTACTCAATTAAAAATAATCATTCATTTGTTTGCGGAAATTATTGTATTTATTATTTATACTCGCGTATTTTAGGTATTCCGTATAATAAAATACTTAATTCATTTACTTCGAATACATTAAATAATGATTCTAAAGTAAAAGAATTTGTTAGATTGATACCAAACTTTAATTCATTTTCTATATATGAGTTTAATCAAAAATGCGTAACTAACAAATGCTAAATAAAATGTACGGTAAATTGCTGTTGTAATTAAGGCAAATCTAATTATTGTAACCAAAATAAATAGTAACTTGACACCAAAATAAATGAATAAATACATTTGAATTCTAAATAACTATATCAGTCGTTGTTTGTTCTTTATTAATCATGGATTGAATACATTTTGAGCTCATACATCCATTTACAGCATCTGTCGTTGGTTGCACTGGATCAGGAAAAACGTTTATATTTTATACGACGACAAAATTCGATGAAAAGTTAATGGAATTTAAAAAATATTGATTCTGTACAAATAAAAGTGGGTGAACTTAAAATGTTTGGTAATGCTCGGCCTAGGGGGTATCTTGAAATGCCGTTTGCAAAGAAAGGAATACTTAACATCGTCAACTATGATTCAAATTTGTTGCTGAACAATTAGATGCAGAGTTGAAGAATGGCGACTGAAGGCCATTTTTATGTTAAATTTTGAATTATTTACTTATTTCTATGTGTTTATGAATTTATGGCATTTTTAAAAGAATGTAAGTTGTAGAAGAATACGTAAAAAGCCATGTGTTTAAATGTAAAGTGTAAAACGTCCGAATTTCGTATTTGTGGCGTTGTGTGTTAGGGAATAGGAATTTGGGAAGGTTCTGGATTGTCTGTAGGTAGGTATAAAGGGACGTGGTTTTCTTTTGTAGGTTAAGTCTCACGGCGGACACGGACAACGACAGACACAGAAATAATATCGTCCTAAAGTTTGGATTTTATTTGGAGTTTTTTCTTTGAGATAAGGAGATTGTTGACTTTTCCAATTACCGATTAATGAAATGAGTGTTAAATTGATTGTGTGAAAGATTAATGAATAGTTTATCTTATTTTATTATTTATAATTTCGTGAGACCCGTAGTCTGACCCACTACGTATATTTTATTCCACTGTGCATCTTACTTACCGAAGGAGATAGCCATCGCATCGAGCTGCATCAATAATTAAAGTTAAATTGGTGACATTTTTATGGTTGTAAACTGTAAGTGCATAATTTAAAAGTCTGAAAGTTTTAAGAACTGGAAAATCCAGGCCCGGCGCGACACGTAGCCCGGCCCTGGTTCAAGTTGATTTTTTCGGGCCTTCTACTTTTCTAATTTTTAAGCCGCCATTTTGTTTTTATAAAGCCCTTGTTTTTCTAGACGTCACTTTTACACTAAATTTCAATCCTCAGTAAAAAACTTATCAAAAAGTTTATAAACGTCAAAATTTGAGTTTCGTTTCAAAACAAATTGCAAATTATTGAGAATTATAATCGAGAGAACGATGTGCATCTTTCAAACTAAGAAATAACTAGAAGTTTTTTGATGTAGCTAGACGTTTAGATATAAAAATAAGCAGTAATTTTTATTAAAATTTTACATTGAGCCCGCGCCCGGACCCTAACAGAGCCCGGCCCTGGTTTTCTAAACCACTTTGAACCATCCGTCCCGCCGGGCCTGGGAAAATCGAAGGTTAAAGTTAAGCTAAAGTACTGTGCCCTATTTACACGGGTACAAAATTGTTTTCAGTACTGTATTTTCGCCGGAATATTTATGGATAAACCTGAAGCCATGCACCCCAAAAAAGTGGCAAGGAAAGTACCTGGCGTATGTTTTGTAAAAATCCTAAAACGTGGATGCCGTTTTTGAAGAATTTAAATTTTTCTATGATCCCAGAAAATGAAGGTGTGAATATTTATCGGGATATTCCTGCTTTCGAAAAAAAAAACTATATTCGAGTTAATGTGTTTTCACACAAACAAAAAGAGGTTATACTTATACGTAACAGCGATTACAATTTAAATCAAGTTATCAACATATTTCTTATACATCAAAAAGAATACAGTGGAAAAGCGAATCATCATTTTGTTTTCATTACACAGCTTGACAAATTTTTGCGTAACTACAAACCTTTCACAGCGTTCTTTTGTCAAAATTGTTTTAGATTTTTTAAACATTAGCGTGATCAACTTTGACATAGTTACGCATGCTCAGGAATTTGTCAAATTTAAGATTTCCTAGATAAAAATTTTAAAGTAAAGTTTGAAAATCTCAAAATGACTTTTATACAACCCCATATTCTTTATGTTGATTTTAAGAGCTTCTCAACACCTGTTTTAGACGACATCTAGCAATCTTCAACCGTATTTAATTCTGAATTCATACCGGCAAGTTTTAGTATTGTGATCATCAATAACGTTTACGGAAAATTAAAAGTAATTATACTGAATATTACGATGGGGAAAATGTTATTAAAACATTCTTTGAACGCGTGTTTTTTTGGCCAAATAAGCTTGTTATTTGTAGTTAGAAATACAAACAATTTTAACACTTGAACGGCGATATACCTATACCGCATAGCGATATAATTATAGCGCATTCGGACAGCAAAATAATATTTTATATTATTTTACTATTTTACATTACACTGTATAATGTAAAACAAATATTCTACATTTCTAAATAATGTCATTCTTTCCTTATGACAATTATGTTCTTACACACAAAGGAAACTAATTATAATCTTATTACAATTCTACGGATTCTAAGAAGCCAGCAGTATGACTAATGGCCCACATTCTATATTGGATTTAACTTTCCTACATTTAATTCCAACTTTTTCTTCAACTTTTCCTTATAATATAATCCTATTTTCTTCCTTAAAATTCTATCACGCACACAATATTGTAAATTATTATATTATGTCGAACTCAAACTAAAACACTAACACTTGTTCATCACAATTCGATTATTAAACACATTCTACTAAATTCTCTCTCAAAAAACACAGCGATCTCAAACTTTTATTTCATACAACATAAAAGTTCTCATCACCATTTACAGATACATTCAACTCATACTCATGCTATATTATCAGGCAAACATCAGCGTATTTACTACAAAGATAGTAGAAATCATTTAGCTTGTCAAATTAAAGCTTATTTTCGCTTGACAAATTTTTGCGAAAATACAAACCTTCTACAGCGTTCTTTTGTCAATATTGTTTTAGATTTTTTTAACATCAGCGCGATCAACTTTGACATAGTTACGCATGCTCAAGAATTGGTCAAAATTTAAATTTCCCAGATAAAAATTTTAATGTAAAGTTTAAAAATCTCAAAATGACTCTAATACAACCCCATATTCTTTATTTTGATTTTGAGAGCTTCTCAACACCTGTTTTAGACGACATCAAGCAATTTTCAACCGTCTATAATTCTGAATTCATACCGGCAAGTTTTAGTATTGTGATCATCAATAACGTTAACGGAAAATTAAAAGTAATTAATACTGAATATTACGATGGGGAAAATGTTATCAAAACATTCTTTGAACGCGTATTTTTCTGGCTAAATAAGCTTGTAATTGAAGTTAGAAATACAAACAATTTTAACACTCCTGATGCAGAAACACTCAAAAGACATGTAGAGGCTACAAACTGTAAACATTGTAATCGGAAATAATTCAATAAAAACAAACAAGAGAAGCTTTAATGAAGCATTTGATGATGACCTAGACGTAACATTTGGCGAGTTTGAAGAAGCAGCAAAAAAACTGAATGGGAAGAAGAAGAATCCGGCTTTAAAATGTAACCATCACAGTCACGTCACAGGTGATTACCTGGCCGCTCGGTGTCAAAAATGCAATTTAAAAATTAAATACAATAATGAACTCGTAGCAATGGCACATAACGCATCAGGTTATGACTGGCATCACCTTTTTTTTGATTCAGAACTGTTCAAGGTTAAAGATATTCAGATTATTGCAAAGTCTTCAGAACAATTTTTGCAAATGGTTATCAAAGCTAAAAAATGTATCTTTCAAAGCTGAAATCAAATTTTACATTACATGATATTATTACAGAAGATCAATCATCAAGAGTTGAAGTTCGTTTTATCGACAGCTTCCAATTCTTGACCTCTAGTTTAGCAAATCTTACCTCGGGACTCAAAAAAGAAAACTTAGATTAATTTACCATTGTTGAACAATGCTTAAAAAAATGATTCCAAATAAGAATATTATCCTAGATGAAGCACATGTAAATCTATTGCTCGAGAAACTTCCTTTTCCATATCGTGGGAAAAGTATCAAATCCGCTTCCTTCCATTTCACCTTAAAAACAAATCTGCTTCCTTTCAATTTTAATAAGCGTTTTTGTTGACCAATTCATAATTACATGCATATAAAAAGTGCAAATTGCTCTAATTGCATGAAATCCTAAAACGTAAAAGGTTTTAGCTGCATGGATTTTAAAACTGCGAATGGTTCTAACTACATGATTTAAAAAAAATCAAAGTCCACTAAATACATTATGTTAGTTACAAACTGTTCTTACGACATGATTTCAAATGCAATTTCTTCTAACTACATAGGCTTAAGTTGCAAACTAATCTAACCAGGTACATAATTTTAAAAAATACAAAATGTTCTACCTACATTGCATTAGGCGGCAAAATGTTCTAACTACATGGCATTAAGTTGCAAAATGTTCTAACTACATTGTATTAAATTGCAAACTAATCTAACCAGGTACATGATTTAAAAAAATACAAAAGGTTCTAACTACATTGTATCAAGTTGCAAAATAATCTAACTACATAATTTTTAAAAGTGCGAAACATTCTAACTACGTGATTTAAGAGCGCAATTGATTCTAACTACATATTTTTAAAAAGTTCAAAATGTTCTAACTACATGATTTTGAGTAGCAAACTGTTCTTACTAGATGATTTTAAAAAGTGCAAAATGTTTTAATTGCATTATATACTTAAACGCAAAAAGTTCTAACAACAAGGATTTTAAAACTGCAAATGGTTCCAAATACATAATTCAAAAAAATCAAAATCCACTAAAGAACAGTTACATGATGTTAGTAACAAACTGTTCTTACTGCAGAGTTTTATGTTGAAAATTGATCGAACTACATGGTTTTAGGTTAAAACCTTATCTAACTACAAAGTTAAAAAATTGCAAAATGGTTTAACTACATGATTCTAATTGCAAGTTGCACACTTATAGCAATACATAGATTTGAAAAGTGCAAAATGTTCTTATTACGTGGTTGTAAGAATTACACGTAGTTATAGCTTTTAGAACTTCTCAAACGTTGTATTTAGATCATTTTGCATTTGTGAAATTTTTTAACTAAAACAGTTTAATATTTTTATAACATGCAGTTAAAACATTTTGAACTTTTTAAAATTATCTAGTAAGAACGGTTTGCCACTCAAAATCATGTAGTTAGAACATTTTGAACTTTTTAAAACCATGTAGTTAGAGCAAATTGCGCTCTTAAATCACGTAGTTAGAATGTTTTGCACTTTTTTACATTATGTAGTTAGATTATTTTGCAACTTGATACAATGTTGTTAGAACATTTTGTATTTTTTAAAATTATTTACCTGGTTAGATAAGTTTGTAACTCAAGCCTATGTAGTTAGAACAAATTGCATTTCAAATCATGCCGTTAGAACAGTTTGTGACTAACATCATGTATTTTATTAGTGGATTTTGATTTTTTTAAAATCATTTATTTAGAACCATTTGCAGTTTTAAAATCCATATAGTCAGAACCTTTTACGTTTTAGGATTTGATGCAATTAGAGCAATTTGCACTTTCTATATGCATGTAATTATGAATTGGTCAACAAAAACGCTTATTTAAATCAAAATTGGAAGGAAGCGGATTTGTTTTTAAGGTAAAATGGAAGAAAGCGGATTTCGTTCCAGCAAAAATTGAAAGGAAGCGGATTTAATACTTTGCCCACGATATACTTTTTTAACTGACAAAACGGTTCTCGAATCCGGTAACCCTAGTCCTGCCCGGTGTTGGTTAAAAAACGATTTGACTAAAGAAAAAATTTGGGATTCAGATTGGAACAAGGTGCAAGAGGTTATTGAAACGTTTGGGATTTAAGATTTTAAACAATACACCAAACTGTATACTATACTGGACACAGCATTGTTAGCCGTTGTTTGGGAAAATTTCAGACGCAATGGAGACGCGATTTATAGATTGGACCCTACATGGAAATGCACGGCTTCGGGATATAGATGGTCTTGTTTTTTGTACACTACAAAAGCAGAAATTGGTGTAATAACTGACCCTGAGATGTATAAAATGGTTCGTGAAGGCATAAGAGGCGGTATCTGTTATGCTTCGAAGAAACTCGTTACTGCAAATAATAAGCGAGCACAAGGTGATCTGTTTGATCCTTCCCAGCCTACGTCACATCTTCTTTATGTTGATGTAAATTCATCATATGCACACGCGATGAGGAAAAAGTTCCCTATTGACAATTTGTAATGGGTCCTAAATGAAACTCTCGGAACAATTGCTTGGAAAGATCCGAAACTCGGAGAAGATACGGACATGGGACACGTTTTAAACGTGGATTTGAAATTTCCTTTAACAGTTTAAGACGCTACAATCGAAATGCCTCTCTGTCCTACCAGATGCCAGATTCAGCTTAAAAACTAATGCTTACTTGTTACGATAAAACTGCATACACTGTTCACTACAAAAGCCTGCAATATTATTTACGATAGAAATGGAATTGACAAAAATCAATAAATTTTTTAGCTTTAGAGAAAAAGCTTTCATCAAACCCTATATTGAAACGAACCTAGAGAAAAGAAAGAAAGCAAAGTCGAAGTCTGAGAAGGATACTTACTTAACTTACTTTTCAAAAACTAAAGACCCTGTGGGACTTGTCCCATGGTCCGTTTATTTAGCATTCAATACTTTTACAAAATATATATTTTACTTTTAAGTATGTTTAGATAAAATTTTAATACATAAGTACGATTAGGAGTTCCGATTGAGACAATATACATAAACAATTTACAGTTCAAGTATTTACATTTTTCTACTTTACAATTCTGCATATTCTGTGTATCTGTAATTTAGGATCTTTACCATAGCAATATCATTTAATTTCATTTGTTTCTGCAGTGTCAAGCATTTTAGTATCATATTAAATAAATATTAAATACATTAATATAATATTATTTAATATATCTGAGAAGGATATATTCAAGCTTTTATCTAATGCTATTTACGGAAAATTCTTACAGTCAAACTTGAATTTAATTGAAGTAAAATTTTGCTCTACCCGCGCAGACGCGCTCAAAATGATTGCTTTGGACCGTTGCATTGAATATAAAATTCTATCAGAGACATTTAACTTCATTGTTTTTAAACCGAAGAATGTTGTGATGAACAAACCAATCTGCGACGGGCTAACAACTTTAGAATATTCTAAGATAATCTTTTATCAGGGGTTTTACCAAGTTTTAAAAAATGTATTCGGCGCTAATAACGTGTTACACTGTTATGGTGACACCGACAGTGTCATCGTTCAGCTGTTTGTAAGCGAAGAGGATTACTTTCATTTGTTATTTAAAAATAAACGCTATTTTGACTTTTCTAAAGTCCCAGAGAATCATGAAATATTTAAAGTTAATACACAAGAATCTGATTTAAGGTTAGAAAACAAAGGTATTTCCAGATTATTCAAGATCGAATCGCTAGGTATCAAACGCGTATGCTGTCTAAAAGCAAAACAATATGCTTTAGAATACTTTGATAACAGCTACGATATAAAGTCCAAAGGCGTACCAGCGAGGAGTCTGAAAAATTGTAATTTTGACACTTATGCAGATATTGTCCTCAACCCGAAAGTACAAAAACTAGAAGTCAACTGCATACGCTCAAAAGACCATCGATTATTCACAATGACAATCGACAAAATAGCTTTTTATTCGCTTGAAAAAAATCTTTATTATACCAGTATAAATACATCGTTTCCGTTAGGATAGCATAAACTTGGTAACCAAATGAGTTTATTTTAGGTCACGGCAAAATAAATATTTGGTCGCTTTGGTAACTTTATTAGAATGAATAAATTATTACTTGCAACTAAAAAAACTTGTTTTGTATCATACTAAATAAAAGTGAATAAATTATGAGTATATATAGCTTAGGTCTTTTAGAAATATTATCACACTCTTCTTTTGGCGTTACTGAGAACAACAACAAGTTAATTTCAAAAACCAAAACTTATACAATCAACATGGCTAGACTTCAGTCATACAACTCCGTGGCCGCACAATCTTGAACTGAAAACAACGTTTGCTACGCATTAACTAACGTCTGGAGTTTCTTTACTAAGCCGGATTCAATTGTGGTGAGTAATAATTGTTTTAGTGATATTTCATGTATATTCTTAAACTAATTGATTGAATTTTAGTGTAGATTGCCCCTAATTTGCTTGTTTGGAAAGATTATGACTTCAATTGGGCTACTAATTTCATTCATATCGGAAGAAACTGCAATGGAATAAACTGTTCAGCTGTTTCTTTTTCAAAGCATGAAGGTCGTGCTGTTTTACATTTGATTAAAAACGTGCTGTCGCAGAAAAGGCTTCAGATCGAGCAAGGAAAACGCAGTTATGATGTCGTTATAACTATAAATGGGGAAGAAATTGCTAAATCGTCGGAAGATGTAACTAAACGACCGTTCTGGAATTTAAATGCAGATACGCTGGCCTTAATTAAGCTAAAACTATCTTTTATTCATCTTGTTAAGGATTATCAGCTCTTGATTCTGGGGTTCGTGTCATCTGAAATAAGTGCAAAGCATAGAGGGTGGGCAGGCCCCGTGGTTACGCTGACGATGACAGAAATGGAGACTATAGAAGCATATCTTTATTCAATTTATGAATAATTTATAAATAATTTGTTTGATTTTGCTAATAAATATTACCCTAAAAATATAATGTACTATTTTAGACCAACAATTGTAATATATGCATGAATTAAATTTATGTTAAGTTACAAACTGATAAACTGATAAAATAGAAGTTAGTTTTAGTAATAAATATTAAATAATGATTTTAATTTATTATATGCAACAATAAAATTTGTATTAAGTTACAACTGAAAAAAAAAGTTAGATTTAGTGATAAATATTAATTTATAATTATGATGTACTATTTTAGAATGAATAATGTAATGTATGCATGAATAAAATTTGTATTAGGTTACAACCAGAAAAACAAAAACACGTTGGTATTTTCTCACATTTTATTATACCCATTACCATCATAATGCATATTGTATTTCCAAATATTTAAATTCTTATAGTATTAATGAGGTTGTTATTCGCAATTTATTCGCATGATCATCTTTAATTGATCTATTAAATATTACAATCATACTTATTTTTATCATTTTGTTTTATTATTACCACAACGTATTAGGTTGGGCATAACCGCTGCAATTCAATCGATCTTATCTGTACACATATTTAAATGGTTAATAACGATAAATACAAGTATTTATATGTTAAAACAATGTTGTGCTTATGTACTAAATAATGTCGTCAAAGCCTGTCATGCTTTTGCAATTGACTTAATCTTTATTTTAAGTTTTTCTCTCCCTATTCATTTATTTTTGGTTTCTGTTTTGAGAAAACTCTAAAGTTTAACAGTGATTATCCAGTAAGACAAGTTATCATTACAATTTAAAAAACAATTTCAACTTAGGTGCTTTGATCAATTGTCTAGCATTCTTTACATACAAACTGAAATCGTTATTAGATCAGTTTTAATGAAAATGTTTATTGACTTATTTATGTTTTTAAAATTTGAAAAAAAAGTTTTAACAATAATTTCAATCAAATAATTGACGCAAATTTATAAAACATACTTTTAAAAATTGTAAAAGCATTGTAAAAACATAAAAATTAAAACTGGCATGGATTCCTTGTTGTTGAAATTGCAAATTAAAAGTTTTGGTTTTTTAATTTAAAAAAACTCAATTTTAATTCTATCTATTTTAATCCAAATAATTATTGACAAAAATTAAAAATAATTTTTTCAGCTCATTGGCTTCCTAGTTGACTTACATTTTAAAAAAAACCAAAATCAAAATTTTATCGACTTATTTTTTAGAAAAAGCCTACTAATAACATTTTTGGTTTTCGAATTCACGAAAACCTAAAATTTCAAGAACAATTAATACGTTATTCAAGTTTGTGACACAAATTTAACACAAACTATTTAAATTCTTGTCGCTTAATTAATTGGTAATCTTTGTTTTTTAAATTGTTGGAAAACCTATAAATTTAAAAATTATTTTTATTTAAATTAGGTTTGTGGCACAAATGTGACACAAACTCTTGGGCTCGTGTTGTTAGAATTAGTAAATTTCATTTTCTGGTTAACTATTCTCGAAAACTTAAAAGTTCAAAACTTATTACAATTTAAATCAGGCTGTTGACTTACATTTGAAAAATCCTTTTATAATTCCTGTGCTTTGATTATGTTGTTAGAATTTAAATTAAAACAAATTTTAATTAAATTATTAACAATTTTAGTTAAAAAACTTAAAAGTTTAAAAATTAATATTAAAATCAGCTTGTTTACACAAATTATAACGAACGTTCAAACCTCTTGCGTTTTTATCGACAAAATTTTGTATAACGTTAGTAATTATTTAAAATATTTTTAAATATATTGTACAGCATAAGTAATTGTTGAAGTATTTTAGAAAAATATACGGCTTTATTATTTATTAAAATCATTGTGTGCTTTTCAGAATCAATTAAGAGTTTGTTATAAGTATTGTTTATTTATTATTAATTTAAGAATTTTTTATTGCTTTGTAGCTTTGATAATTATGTTTATATGTTAAAAAGTTTACAAATTGTTCTTTTGTTAAGTAATTATTAACGATTTTTTTTAATTTTTAAGAGCTTAGTCGTTTATTAAATAATATAAACAATTCATTGTGTATCTTAGGTAATTTTCTGAGAATTGTTTAAAACTTTGTTTAATGATTAGGTTGTTATATAGAAGCTTTTAACATTACTGCGCGGATTTAAATATGCATTGTGAATATTCTGAATTCATTATGTTATTTATGCTGGTTATGCTTTAGGTATTATTTAAAATATTTTTTGAAATGACTGTACATATTTACAAATTGCATAGGCACTTTTGTTTTAATTTTTGTGTTGCTTTGGTAATTGTTTTCAATATTTGTAAGCCTGCTGCACGGCTTTACATATTGGTTACGTATTTTTTAAATTAATGTTTAATCAAAATTATTGTGTGGGTTTGGCAATTATTTAAGGATTTTGTAGAAATTGTGTGTTGAGTTTATAAGTACCTACGAATAATTCAATATCGATGTCTGGGCTTTATAAATAAACGAATTTGCTTAAAACTTCTGTGTTGGTTTTGTAATTTAAAGAAACATTTTAAAGTTATTTGACGGTTGAAACAACTGTTAAAAAAGTTTCATAAATATTGTGTAGAGATTTGCTAGTTATTTAATAATTGTTAAAAATATTGTGTGGCTTTAGCAGGTATTTAAGCTAATTTTCAACATAATAATACAGCTGTACGTTTTGTAAGTCTTTAATTATATGTTGTGATTTTTCGTGGCATAAATTTCATTATTAGATGGTTTTCAAATGTTTTAGCTCGCTTACTTGGTATACAAATTTATCAGTACTACAAAAGATGCACGTTTTTGATTTGCACAGCTGCTACAAAGCATACTTGTATTGCGGTTGAATATCATCTACATTTGATTCGTAATAAATATATCGATACTTTCAAGTGAATATATTGCTACTTTGCAATAAATACATTTAGTACTTTGCAATAAATATACATGCGGGTGTTGGTATTACAATGACGTGACCAACGTCACATTAGAAGAACGTAATACATGATACAATTTTTATTTAGTTATAATCTGCAAAAATAGCAAATCAGTTGACTTGCACTTTATTTCCCATTACCTTAGCAATAATGCATAAACTGCTATAATACCAGTAGCAAACAGCCATCATATATTTTACAATCATTCGCATACAACCATATTTTTATACTAGCAACTTTGACCTAAATATGTTAGTACATTAAAACAAATATATATAGGTACTTTGAAAGTACATACATAATAGTTAAGGATTAAAGCGGGTGGGGATTTTGAATTTAGAGCGGAAACTGTGAAATCAAAAACGGGTATTTTTGTTTAAAATTTTAAAAAAGGTATTTGATGCGGGCGCGGGAATCGGTGCGGGTTTGGTGTGGGGATTATGACCACGTGATCAACGACGTCACATTGGCGGTCAGCTTAGTGGGGTTTGGAATTCTATAGGGGGTCGGCTGCTCAGGGGAGTGGCGTGGGAGGAATTTGCTATTCCGTTGCTTTAACAATATATTATGTCTATAAAGTTCTTCGGTACAAACAAGGCACTAGCCGCGTGGCCAACCGCTATACAATCTCACCCCTTTCGCCCTGGCCTGACTTTGTGGATTCAGTTTGCAGGTTTCTAAAGGAACAAAAGCAACCCTCCAATGCAATGCATTGAAATAAAACAAGTACATAACTGCAATTTTCGTGTAAGAATACATGTAGGTATGCATATTATTATATCGTAGGTGAAGAAGCACTTTGCCGAAGTCTCCATGAAAAATAATGTATTTCGCCTCAGAAACGACCCGACGTAGATTGTGTAATCACTTTCCTACAGAGGACCACATTGCTGAGGATAATACATTTTGCAGTTCATTTTTGCAGCATTTTGCAGCACATTTTTGCAGCATTTTGCAGCACATTCAATTACGAATATCCAAGGCCCACATAAATAATTTTTAGGACGAAAATAGTTTCTATTTTTTTTATTCCCACAATTTTCGTTCGTATCATACGATCTACCGTATATCCTATCTATAATAAAAAGCATCGTACCGCTATCATAACGGGACTGTTACAATACGCGGGTCAAAAAAGCCTAAAACCAAAGAGTGCTGAAACAATAAAATTGCAGTAGTATATTTATAATATTAACTCGTAAAAATTTCTGATGATAAAATTGTTTTGATTTTCGAAAATCAAAACACTGCGCCCTTAAAGTTGTAACTAACAAACTTAAAACAATCACTTTTCAAATTGTTAAACATTACAGAGTTTTCTTACATCTTACTTCCTTAAAAATTTGGAAAAAGCCAACAAGTATCTTAAATGAAAAATACCTTATAAAATATGCCTGTAAAACATGCCTAGGAGTAATCGTTATAAAACAAAGCTGCTCTCTTCTCCCTCCTACAACCTCTTTAACACAAAATGTTAAATTTAGGGAGAGAGTGCCTCATTGTCTTTGATGTTGTAATTGTGACCTACGGCTGTATATATGAGAAGAGTAAAAATAAAAAAATAGAATTTTTGTTTTGAAAGTTCGACTTTCCATCTATTGATTCTGTAACTTTGAGTTTCTAAAGTTTTCAACTAATAAGGATTTTTAATCAGTCGGCCACAATTATAATTTGCCCAGCCTCACTCTATATTTATGTATAAAAAAATATATACATTTTTAGAATACATTTAGTTTGTGTTTGCGACTTACAACTAATATATTCAAAATCCAATAAAAGTAGTTTTCAATTTTTTAAACCTTATTGTAAGTTTAATGCAGTCACAATTGATGCATAAAAATATACTTAAATATGGTATCTAAATATTTAATTATCATAAAAAAATTTATGTTTTCAAAAAATCCATTGACATAGAGAGGCAAAATGCACATTCGGAAGATTTTTTAATCCAACCCTATTCTTTTGATATGTTCTTTTAACAAATTGTACATAGGGGCATTTGGACGTTACAGGTTTTTTCTTCGTCGGTTGGAATAAGTAAAAGGTACAATTAAGTGCAATGCAATAATTTTGTGTACTACAATTAAAGCAATACCGAGCTATCGAATGAAAGTTTTAGTTTTCCAAAGATGTCAGTTACGCCATGTATATTTATATTTGCAGGCTCATACATAAAATCGCAAATTCGCAAATATATCCCATTTGCTTGTTGATCCTCAAATTTTGTCCGTAAAATTCGTATGAGGAAACTTTGTGACAGTTCAAACAATCAAGAGTATGTAAGGTTTGTGAAAAATGACATCGTCAACAACCTTGACTGAAAAAAACCAGACTGCATTACTGTACAAAATTGAACAGTACATATCAGAAGTATCTATATAGCGGATCAAAACAAATACAAAGTGATATCAATTTATACGTCAAGAGACATATATACGACTCAACTTATGAGAAATAGCAAAAATAACTTTTTTAAATTTGTACTTTTGTAACATACATGTATAGAATTTAAGGACTTGGTTTTAACGGGTAATCTAGAGTTGGAACTTGGATAAAATTACTGTACGGAGTGCCCGCTTTTGATAAAAAACTTTATTACAAGAGAAACTTAAACAAGTTTGAGCGGAGTGAAACAAAGCTCTAGGTATGATTTTTTATTTCTTTTTTACTACCTAGGTCAAAGACGTCCTGAATCAAACAATAGAATGGTCACAAAAAACTGTCAGTTACACTCCCATATATAGCTTTCACCGTCTACGTCGAACATAAAACTCAATATAGTTTCTGTACTATTCGAATATATTAGGTAAGTTTGCTTTCAATGCAGAATATATAAACTGCCCACGTAAAACCTCAGGGAGAATCAAAGACGACTATGAATCTTGAATCTTTTAGGTGCATGTTCGTAAAACTAAATCCTTAAGATTTTATTGTCAGATCATGACTAGAGCTGGAGCCAATATTTCTTCTCATACAAGTTACTGAATGCTAACCATGCACTATTTCAACACTCGTAGTGTTAAGGTAACAGATTTTCTGGACCTCTCTCTCTCTCTATCTACTGCAGCATTGTCTGTCAAAATCAAGCGATTTCATCAGATTTGTTATAATTTTCACTTTAAACCAACCCCTTATTAAATAAAATGATAACTTTGGCTACATTTAATATTTATTGGTACTAGTAATACATATCGCTTTTTAGGGAATGAAAGATGGCAAGCACGGAATTTCGGTGCCGTATTCCCTATAATAAATAGTACCCCCCATACACTTCAAATTCCGACCTCCCAGACCCATACCCGCCATACCTATGTACTTTAACGAGGCAAAATTAAGTATGGTAACCGTCGCAATGCTTAAATATTTAGATGCTTATAAATATTTGGATGCAAAATTATTTAACATTACTTAATAAATTGTGTTTATATGTTCAAGACACAGACCCTGACTATTTTATTAGCAACACCTCGTTAAATAAATTACATTCAAGTATTATATGCATAAATCTTACACAGTATATTTTGCATTGAAACTAACTACTTATCGGTAGTATGTCATTAGGTATTTTTTTTGTAATGATATTTGTTGGTTCTTTTGATGATTCAATCACACATTTTCTTACTTGATGCCACAGTCCAGCCTTGACAAAAAAATAATCAACACCTCCCACCATCGTTGCAGGGTCAGCAGCAACAGCGGAAACGATCTCTTCAATTGCGTTCGTAGTTAATAAAGGATTTGGTTTGTACTTGGCTGGACAAGCATTATAAACGATGAGGCTGAACATGTGTACCATAGAATGAAAGTCTTTTTGTGCCAATTCAGTTCTTTTCTTCTGTACTTCCAGCTCAGTATTGAGTTTTTCCACTTGGGTCTCTCTTTTTGTTTTTGTACCCAAAATACTACGGTAACTAAATATCCTGTGGAGCCATTCCCAGAAGGCAGCTACCACTGTTTTATTTGGAGCTTCGTGAATTTTCGGTTCTGGTACTTCTTCCAGGACTGGACTTCTTGAGGATAAGTCTTTAAAAATGGGTGCTTCCATTTCTGTTTCCCATTGAAATTCCGCACTACCGGTGTCGTCAGAGTCAGCAGCTGGTGACACAAGATTCGCACGGACAGGATGAGCACCAGTGTCTAAATGTTCTAAGCAGCTCACCAAATTTTGATAGACAAGGTAGAATTGAGCATTCATCAATTCCGATGCCGTTGTAACATCCGTAATTTTGGAAGCAATAAACCTTTTTAGACACCAGGCGGCTGGTTTGTTGATCGATGGGCATTTTAAGAGTGATAACTCAATGAAGAGATCATCTAGGACATGTAATTCCCACGGAGACAAGTTGAAAAGGGAGATTTCTAAAGGAAAATCGTTATAACGAAAATCTACAGAGATTAGAAAGAAACACGCACAAAAACCTGATGCAGTAAGCTTCAAAATATACTAATGGATATAAATTACGGATTACTGATAACATATTTGGTTCCATATTATAAACAGGCAAGAGGGAGCTACCAAAAGAATGCCACACGGTTGATTAAAACCGTGTGCGTTCCGTGTCCAACGAAATCAATAAATTTTAGCAAAATCTTACCTTGTTCTTGGGAAATAATATCTTTGGGAAGTTGGATGATGGTTGCCGTAAGTAAAAAGGCTAATTTGTGCTTTATTTTTAATTCCTGGTTCTTCAGTTATTACTAATACTAAAATCAGGGTAGCTTCAAAGACTGCTTTAATAATTTGAACTTAAAAGATATTAATTGGTGAAGTAAAATAAATAATTTAACATCTAAATCTTCCTCGTCCTTATATTTGATTTATTATTTGACGCAAACATTGATGTTCCTAGCTATATTAAATCACAAAAGGAAAGTTCATTGTGCACTGCACAATAGCAGTGAAACTATCAATTATTATTACATTATTGTATAATGTAAGTCTTTATTGTTAAAATTCCAGAAAATTTCACTGTCATTGTCGTCATTTACAATTGTCCAACTATTTACTTAACGTAGTTCGAAGCTCAAATAAATATCTAAACTCTCGTTTTTGTACTATCGCACCTTCTATTGTGCGCGAACAATGTGCTTATTTGTATGTACGTAATACTGATTGGATTGTCTACCTGTTTCTATTTTCTGCTATCCAAAATAGGTTTCTCTTGTATAACGTGTATGTTTACATGCACATATTTTTAACTGCGTATAAATTGAGTTGGGACATCCGGTTTCTACAAATTTTACAGTCACTTCTCCTCTACGCTATACAAATTTTGTCCGTGGAGTACCTTTCTTGTAATATATACTAAAAAAAGGCGACGTATAATATATTATGATGCTTTGAAATAAGTTTTTGTTTAATGAGCTGAAAAACAGCAGTAAATGATCTTAAAATTTTTTATTCCTGTCATTTTCTCCCAAACCAAACCATATATTTTATTTATTTTTAGATAGCTTAACACATAATGCGTGCCCGCCCGGAAAGAAACTTATAAAAGCAGTGGCACATAAAACGCCGTCGTTGAATGGATTAACGATTTCTAAATGCTACAAGCTGACCTGATTGATATCTTGACAATTTACAGTCATAAAAAGATATTTTATGTCTCTTATTTATTAAAAGGTCTTAAATAAAATAAACAAGATAATTATTTCTTCAAGGGCTACTACTAAAACAAAAAAGAGGAAAAATCCACCGTAGGGTAAATTGGTGTGCAGTACTGTGCAGTATGCATTTTTTGCTAACAACTATGTATGTATTTGACGTTGTGCATAATAATCTTATTCCTTATGCTTTGTACCTACTTATTTTATTTTAATTACATTTTCAGTAGCGTCCACCATTTTGAATGAGCACTATGTATTGCATGATTTGTCACTTTAATAAAGCATAAAGCAAACATTCAAACTTCTGTTTTTCTGGAAAAATGTTTTATTTAATTTTTATACATTTAAAGATTAATCGTGACTGCTCTGTACTGTACAGTCGCTATCAATAGCAACATTTTGACATTAAAAATATACTTGCAAGTACTGAGCAGTGCAAATAGGCGTGTATAAAAACGATGACTTAGACATAGGCGAACCAGAATGGATTACATGTGTCACCTCTTACACAGCTTACATGAAAACATCAATATCAACTTCCCTGTCACACAATCGCTGTAGGTCCGTGAAATTAAGGCAGTTAGAGAGGCCAGAGCAATATTACCTCTGGCCGCATGCTAAAATATTGGTGTACACTCATATATCTTATTTGTTTCTTCTCATCTATGGGCAATTTAATATTAAATTCACAATCGTATTTGATTCTTCATAATTTTATTATAGTAAGATGTATCCAATAGGACAAACTTGTTCTGATGGAAGAAGTACACCGGATCTTTGATTTTTAAAATGTCAAATTCTTCATCTTGTAATCGGCTTCTTCTAATCTTGTAAGTACCTGTGATAAAAATCATGAGAGTAAGCATCACGATAAGAAAAGTCAAAAGTTTTAAATTTGAGGCACTCCTATCAAAATAATCTGCTGACGCATTCTCCTGTTTTAAACGTCTATCAACAGGTGAAATATAATAAAAGTTGATCAATAAAATATATACTGGTCATATCCATTTCGTTTACTAGTCGAAGGGATAATGGTCTGGCGTATGCGGGTAAAGATGTTTTTATCTCAAATGCTAGCCTTTTGAGATCAATGCAGTTTTCGGATGCGGCAAAAGCAATAATTCCCGCCCGACCCTCCGTGTTAGGCACCTTCACACCATAGCAGGTTACTTCTTCAAAACCACACGATTTACTAATTATTGTCTCAACTTCAACAGTTGACACGTTTTCTCCTTTCCATCCTAAAGTGTCTCCAGTTCTGTCTTTGAAGTAAAAGTAGCCCATTTTATCCATGGTCAATATGTCCCCTAGAAAATTCGTTTAAGTTTAAAAAGCATCACTTTTAGTGTTATTTTTATTTCTATTGCTATAATCACAGATATATTTTGTTTACTGGATTACTAAAAGTAAAATGGAAGCTGCTATAAAACTATAAAATATATACCCGTTCGAAACCCCATATCTCCTGTCGTAAAAACATCATGGACAATTTTGCTTTTCGTTGAACTGAAGTCTGCGTACCTATTTATACACCCACAAATTAATTTGTTTAATCTGTTAAATTCAATTAAGTACTCTCGTAAAGTTTTTCAGTTTCAGTACTCTGCATCGTTTGGCATGTGTTCAAGTTACCCTTGAAAATCTCTGATTGGATGGTTACTGATTATTTTCCCAACTAATTCACCGGGTTCATTTGGTCCACATTTAATCACCAAGCCTGTCCTGGGGTCTCTTGCAAGACTTCCATTTTCATCTATTTTCATAATCCTCATCGGTAGAAATGGGTAGACAATCCGAGGGATGAATCCAACTGCTCCCACGTGGCTGTCTATGTTAACTACAACCATTATTTCATATTAAACAAATTCAAAATTATCCTTTCAAATTATGAATAACAGAAGTCATGCTACAATCAATAACACTATTCATCTATGCACGTAGTAATCATCTTTGACTCAAATTTAGCTGCACCACAACAAGAATACAGGCCATTGTACACCAAAGACGATTTTTATTGCTTGTAAAACTAACCAAAGTTGCAATTCCCCTCGGTCGACCCATAAATTTCGGCTATTTCTGGTATATTGAATCGCTTTGTGAATTCTTCCCATATTTCATGCCTCAGTCCATTGCCAAACATTACCCGGAGCTGATGTTCTTGTTCTTTCATATTGTGAGGCTGATTAAGTAAGAAACGACAAACTTCGCCTATGTATTGAGCAGCCTATAGTTAGAGTCATTAATAAAAATCATGCTCCACATCAAATATTTTAGCTCCATACTGTCCTACATTTAAATAACTCCCATTGTTCATTCATACTCACATCAAAAGATATTTTTAGAAAATGTAATGAAAATGAATTTTAAAAAATTACCGTCGCTTTATAGCAAATGCAATCAGACCAGAAGTTTCGAGCAGAAAATTTCTTTCTCAAGGCCATTGTGCATCCGTAAAACAAAGAAATTCCGACTCCAAGCATACCTCCCATAGAATGGTACAGTGGCAGAGTAGCATAGAGTACATCATCCTTCCCACACGTGGTCATGAAGTGACCACCGGCCACCATCATAAAAAATCTAAATAATACACGTGTGTCACAATTCTCAATTATTAAATAATGCCTTGCTGTTAATAAGCTATCTAGTCTTATAATTGCTAATCCACCTTTCTTGTTAATGTAGGTACCTACATTAAAGTCAATATTATTGAATGGGCAATGAGTGACATACAGCCACCGTTTTCTCTTGTCCCTTGATAATTGTGTTTGATTTATATGAGACAGGATTCAGGATAGAACACTATTTTATTAATAATGAAAATTAATTACCTAAAATGTTTAATGATTGCTGCCTTGGGAAGTCCCGTAGTTCCTGAAGTGTAAATATAAAATAAACTATCGGTAAAGTTGACTGTTTCGGATGGAGTCGGTTCTTCGGTTGAGCATTTGCTGACTTCAACTTGGAAATCGCGTGCCAGAGATAATCGTATTTGTGAACCATGACTGAAGCAAAAAATAGGGACATCTGCAACGCTTCCCAGTTTAAGTATATCCTCCAGTGCTGCATTGCAAGTGAAAAAAATTGTGTGTTGGTAGATAATATGGGCATATAGGTATTATTACATTATAGGGAAAGATTCGGCTTGAAATTCAGGTACTATCATTGAGAGTTATTTATTGTAATTGCAGGTACTGAATTGGAAAAAATGACGTTGTAGATTTAAACGATGATAATTCGGCTAACCTTCGGATAATTCATTTCCATAAATTACTGCTTTGGGTGTCACTACATTGAATGAATGTTGTAATGGTTGAAGCCTCAAGTTAAAATTTATTAAGGCTGGAACAACACCGATCTGCAAGGTAATAAAGCACATATGGGATTCAGAACGGGGTGAATATGGGGCAATCTAATAATTGTATTGATTAATTATTGGAAGCAAACACTTACTGTTCTGGGTGCCAATAATCACAAATTTAATCACGTATGTGCACTTTTAGGTCTCTTGTGCAGCTAAATTTTTTGGAGAGTGAGCAGTATAATTAACGCACACTCACACATGAAATTACGATATAAAACCGCGAAGGACACAAAAATACGAAAAGATTGAAACTTACTCTACTGAGCCCGAGCCATGTACACACGTACTCTGGACAGTTTTCCATAAAGAGAGAAACTGAATCGCCTTTTTTAAAACCAAGACTTGTGAAATAATTTGCAATCCGGTTACTTAGTTCTTGTACCTGATAAAATAAAATTTAAATTAAATGATTATTAATCTTGCTATTAAAAGTTAAAACAACCCAGAAGCAGAAGAATAATGAGCCTGTAGGTCCTCCCTCTTGAATTATTAATTTACCTCCTTGAAAGTCCATTTCTGATCTTCAAAAAGAAAACAAAATTTGTCAGGATGACGATCTACCGTCCTGTCGAACAGCTTCCCGACTGTCAAGTTGTGTTTCTGTGCCTCCCGGAGTTGTATGAAAACTTTTGCAAAGCGAAAGGCTCCACTTCGATCATGCAATACAGAAATAATTATGAATATTAAAATATTATATTTTTTTATTCACTGTCATGCCTTTCCACCAGAGGTATCAGAATAGTACCATATCATAAAATTTCGGATTTTTATCTTTATAACTTACGTAATATCTCTTGGAAGTGTTCGAATAATTATATAAATTATTTGCCGATGTTGGTAATAAAGCCAATATAGCTAATGCAGCCACTCCTACTTTGGCTGTGACTGACATGATAGACCACCATGTCGCTCCGGACATTTTCAGATCCATCGTTAGTCACAAATTGTGTGAGCTGCTACAAACATAAAATCAAGTTGTAAACAAAACAAAACCAGGTGGGTTTTCAAAAGGACGAGAAAACCTCGCCTTAGTGCATGAGAGTTGTACAGTTGTGCACTTCAGCTTATCAGTGGAGCTCTCAATAAAAAAGTGAATTACATCCGCACAATAAGTAGGTACCTGCGCTACTATGCACACTTCACTTTAAAGCACGTGCTTATTGGATAATACTCTATTTACATCCGTATCAATGACAATATTTGTAATATGTTAACACCAGGTAAAATTTAATTTTCGCACTTGAAATTTAAATTATATATTTTTGGGATTAAATTTTATTCTTAGTAAATTAGAGATGACTTCTGCTGAGAAGAAGAGTGCCCGAATATATATTGCGTATATAGCTATAGTCAGACTCTTCAAACTCGTACTCGTCCAATTTCCATATCATACTAGTTTAGCTCAGTATTTTTGCATAATTCTGTTCCTTAACGTAGGTACGTGAGTACGTGAGCAGACTGTCTGGCAAAAATTATTTTAAGTTACTTGCATGTTTGTTTTATTTGTATACGTTGTAGTAGGTCTGTAGCTTTGTAGACTTCCAAAGTCCTTGTCGTCAGAGAAGGTTGAAAAACTTGTTATGAAAAAGATAAGTTTACAGCTGTGTTTACTCCAGCCAATTGCTATAGGGGGAACGCGCCTAAAGGTGACTGTAATTGATTTTAGCAATATATCCTGGACACCTGGACGTTAGTCTAAGGCTCTCCTCACTCCTCATGCACTCAGTCTATCTATGATTTTCTTAAATTATTCAATGTCATCTCTATCAATGCTATCCCTATAGCTTGTCGTCAATCGTTTTCAGTATTTTCAGAATATAAAGTGGAATTGAATTGGTTTCCCCTGAGCCTGCTCCCTACTTACCTAGTAACACATTATTAAGCACGCATATCCTAACAGGTTTTTAATTATTCTATTTTATATGTTTATATTTTCTGATGAATCCATTATTATTTTGAACATAGTTATTACACCATCTTAATCGTTAGACCTTGATTTCACTAGAAAAGTTAACCATTGTTAGCCTTAAGAAACTCGCTTTCAGATTTAACAATGGTTAACTCTGAAAGCGTGTTTCTTAAGGCTAACAATGGTTAACTTTTCTAGTGAAATCAAGGTCTTAGCCAGCAGGATAGATGTGACTATGTGACACGATACCAAATTCAATACTCATATTATTTTACAAATCTCAAGACTTGTTCTTCTCTCAAACTTTTACTGGTATGTGGATGCAAACGAATTAGCAATATAATATTTATATTTGATATATTATTATATACTATTTATGTAATATATATGGATCAGCTCTGCTGTGTCTGTCTACAAGAAAAATAAATAAATAACAAAAATAAATAAATAAAAATAATAAATTGTATGAGGGTCCAAACTATAATATCAGCTTACTTCAGCACCGTACCGTATCTAATATTCAGATCAGATTGAAATATCACGACAAATTAACAAAACAGCTCGAATCTCGAATGGCAAACCACCCTAAATACAATAAATTCTTTTTAAATACTTTACAATAATTGATCCTTGAGAATTGGCACAGATAGTTTGT
>OX461809.1:4606742-4651780 GCA_949802685.1 Dicyrtomina minuta
GCACAGATAGTTTGTATTTTCGTTACCTTTTTCTGTAAACTGTTTCTAGGCACCTTTTGAATCGGCCTCTAATTAATTTTGTAATTTGTAACTTCAAATTTGAATTTATATTATCGAATTCATTCGAAGCAGTGCAGTGTATATAATGGAATCGATTGAAGTGACTGACAATATTATTTAATTATTTCTCATTACCCGTTTTGCGATTTTATGAGCATTAAATCTGTGTTTGCATGACGAGTTAATATGAGAGGTTTCATGTATATTATTTATATTGCCCATGACAACAGATAAATAGAAAATTTTATGACATGGCAGAATTAGGACAGTGGGACATGTATATAGTGTTGTGTAAGGGGCATAGGTGCAGGACTTTACGTGGGTTGCCACTATTATACATAGTCTATAGTGGTTATTTGGCCGGTTCGGGTATTAGTCGGCCCCGCATTTCTCGGCCCCCCAGCAGTCGGCCCCGAAATACTTGGCCCCGACTATTCTGGGCCCCGAAATATATTCGGCCCCGTCGTTACTGGGCCCCAATAATAGTGTTTTGGTCCCCGTCAAGAATTAATATGAACAATGATCAATGATTCAATTTTTGCTGCCAAATAGCTTTCGTCAGTTTATTTAAGGTGTAGTAATGTAGTAAAACAATGAAGTTTAAATTTTTTAATTTTTATTCCACCCTGTCCAAAATCCATCAGAACTATTTTGTTTTGAATGCTACCAGGTACATGCGAATCGAGAACAGACCAAAATTTTGTGTACGTCTCGGTTGTTTTACATTACTTCGCCGCCCCTTTCGGTTGTCCCGGTTTGAACAGATTTGGTGCTCTCAAAAACATCTACAACTTGCACCTCCTCTGTTTCACTTCCAACTTCCACTTCATCTGTCTCACTGTTACTGTCATAACCGTCAACAATTAACTCAAATTCTAATTCAGAATCCATTTTACGTTTGAAAACAAATGCAGTGTGCACTGCAACCGACTCTGTTACAACTGAAATGAACTAAATAGGGAACAACAGGAATGACTCTACATGACTTTACTGCCACGTCACTACTGGGAGAGTATACGTTGTAATGAGTGTGTTGTAGCATAGGAGTGTTTTGGGGTTGGTGGGGTGAGTTTGGATGTTGGGAGTGAGAAAGTACATTACAACGTATACTCTCCCAGTAGTCACGTCTGCAAATACATTCGTTATTTAAGTACACTAAGTTCCTACACTCTGTTCCTTGAAAACCAAATTAATCTTATCACTACTTCTACTGTCGAACAGTAACAGCTTAAGTACAGATAGTACGATATGCTATTTACATTTTATGTACGTTATGCAAAAGCAAGTGCCGGACAGTAAAATAAATAATGGGGCCCAGTAACGACGGGGCCGAATATATTTCGGGGCCCAGAATAGTCGGGGCCAAGTATTTCGGGGCCGACTGCTGGGGGGCCGAGAAATGCGGGGCCGACTAATCCCGGTACCATTTGGCCACTATAGCCTATAGTGGTATTTATTTTGGCCATTATAGCCACTACATTTATCTGCTATTGTATTACTTAAATTTAGGTAGATATAACAAAGTGCCAATATAACAACATGCCACGGACTTTTTAAATTCAAATCACTCCCCATTCTTTTTTGTAAGCTTTATTCAAATTTCCAATCATAAATAATCAAACGTAAATAAGTATATTCAGGAATTGTTTTCCTTCCGGTACATATTTCTATATTCAGTTCAGTCAAGATATTTGATGTATTGATTGCCAATACAGTGCAATCATTACATTTTTATGGGTTGTTTCGATTTAGCTCCGTATCACACAACATAAGGTATTCATTCCAATTCCATTATTCCAAGCATGAACCATTTTGTACTGACTGAAGTGACCTTTTGCATTTTGCTGATATTTTACCTATGCTAGTATCCAATACTATGCCATCAGTAGCTCTTGTGGGTCCTATATGCATGGTCATTTGATTTGCATCACACAATTCGTGAACGTGAATTGTGAACTGCACAACTGCAACATTAAAGGATGTGTTGCATATATTATTATATTGTCCGAGGATAAAACAAAAAACCCATTAATGCAGGTCTTAAAGTAATATTATGCTGGGAAATCAAGCCATATTATTATCTCTCACAGTGTACTTACATGATGATAATAATTATCTGCAGTCTAATAGTAATGACCAATAATTTTTTCATTTGCTTTTAAAATCATATTCAAATTAGCAGACTTTTACAAAATATTTTTTTAATTTAATAAAAACCTTTATATAGGTGTGTTAATTATGTAATAGATTTTTACATGTAATAATCTAGCTTGGTTGTTTTTTGTGAATAATTATTTAAAAGCAAATTCTACTGACGTAATAATTTTTGTTTTCAACCTCGGTGATATAATTTGTATCATAGAAATAGGATAGAAATTAAACTCCAGTTTCAAACTAATATTAATGCATAAGAATTAATTCATGGACTGGGGCAATGAACATATTTGTTTTTTGAGGTTGATTACACTAAAAGGTAAGTTTCACATCAACAACCATGATCGATTAAATACTAAATAAACAGAAAAATAAAAATCTTTCCTATATACAGACAAAAAATTCTCTAGGAATAATTTCAAGCCAACGAATTTCATAAACAAACGGCTAATTATTACAATAATGGAAATGAATTTAAAAAAAAAATCAAATCAGGTAGTTCACATTTTTATTGTAGTTGTGGGTGAAGCACGACCAGAAGTACAGAACATAATAGTCAATTGTACTTACATTGTGCCCACATGCATTACGACAAGAGATAGAGATACCCTATTAAAACACCTGAAATTGGTATTAGTTTTGTTCAATAAAAAAACACAATGGTCGCAGTGACGATGTGATATAGCACACAACGCTGGTTTTTATTCAACACCAGTACTAAAAAACTGACTAACTGACATAATCCTAAGTACGAGGCTGTCTCACTTGTATTTACATATGAGAAGGGGAAAACGTTGTGTAAGACACAATATTATTATTCGCAATGCGAGAGAATAAACATCGTGTGACGAAACGGTGATTTATTTGCGAATAAAATAGATTATTTATTACGATTTGTTTTTATGCAAGACCAACAAACATAATTTTTTCAATCTCAGTTTCGTTTCCTTTTACATTATTTAATTTCATTGACTACTCAGTGATGTTCCGGTTATACGAAATTGATTTTAAAAAATCCTGTACGAACATTATTTCAAGGGCTCAAATAATTATGTAAGGATGCAGTATAAATATACTCACTCAACATGGTGGTTGCGAAATCCAAACTGCGGGGTGCTAGGTTATTATTTTTTCATATAGTATTAATGCATTATATTTATGCATAAAATTATGGAGTTCCTGAGCGAAACATTATTAAAAATGACAAATTATATCATTGTGTTAATTTTAATTCCTATGTTAAAGCTACATGTTTTCTGCTCTGATTTGATGCTCAAGTTCCCTAATGCTAATTTTTAACCAAGCTATTAGCATTTTACCATGCATACCGAAAAATTATTTATTTATGAAGCATTTGCTTGTAATTTATTCGGAATTCATAGAGGAAAGCATATTAGCATATTATATAGAATGCTATAGCAGAGAGCAATTATTGGTATGGTAGCTGCTGGAGCATATTCAGTTTAGCGTGGAGAGCAACAGATCAGTGCCCTCTCCGTAGCCTATATAACCATTAATGGCATTAATACTATTTAAATTATTGGGAAATAACAAGAACGAACAGATTGCCTGTGACTTAAGGCCTAAGGCTGTATTAAAAATATCTTGTTATCTTTATAATATAAATAATCCAATGATGCCTATAAAGGGTTTTACCCGGTCTATTAAGTAGTCTAGGCTTATCGCATGATTTCCTCCTGCGTGCTTATATAGCCGAATTGTGTAATCTATAAAAGTACTTATCGAAGTAAAAGGATTTGAGCAATAAAACTTTTAGTTTATAAATTAGATTTTTATCTGCATTCGAGATGGAAATGGTCACGTTTATAGTTTATGTCAAATTGACTGCTGTTAGAAATGTAACAGTTCTAAAGTGGTAACACATCCGTAGTTCTGATTTACGTAATTGCTGATTGCCATTGAATACTCACAATAATGAACAAAGTTCACTCCAATGAATTATATTATTTAAACTACAAAAGTTCTCCATTTATTTAAAAGAGGAATGTTATAGGAGCATACAAACTGTATTTTGTGGCTTCATTGGAATCAAATTACAAGACCCAAACCAATACATTTTTAAACGCTACTCTGCTACAGTCATGGAAATTGTTGTAAAATAAATAAAATGATTTACCTAATGCGTTGAAAAATAAATAAAATGATTTACCTAATGCGTTGAAAAATAAATAAATTGTCTGTAGTGTTTAATGTGGTAATAAATTTTACATGTTATTTTAAAATTGTGCACTTTCTAATGTCACGGTGTTGCAATAAATACGTTAATTGGAAGTGATTAGAACTGGCTAGTGACGGTTATTTTTATTAAATTACTTGCATAATTATAATAGTACTTGGTGCATATAAATGATTTACTGGCAAAGATGCATGTTAGTGGCGAATAATAGGTTAAATATTGGCATTTACTGTAAAAGTCATGCGGTAACTAGTGGCAATTTGTTGGTTAAAACTCGGCAAAGTCTGAGTTGTCGCTCAAGGGCCGATATTTCGCCACTGGAAATAAGATATCGGACCCTAGTTTTGCGGACGCTGCCAACGCTTAGCCGTGAAAAAAATGCCAATACTGGGCCACGATGAAATTGTGGACTGGGTTTTTAGATGCAAAATTCTTTAACATTACTTAATAAATTGTGTTTATATGTTCAAGACACAGACCCTGACTATTTTATTAGCAACACCCCGTTCAATAAATTACATTCAAGTATTATATGCATAAATCTTACACAGTATATTTTGCATTGAAACTAACTACTTATCGGTAGTATGTCATTAGGTATTTTTTTTTGTAATGATATTTGTTGGTTCTTTTGATGATTCAATCACACATTTTCTTACTTGATGCCACAGTCCAGCCTTGACAAAAAAATAATCAACACCTCCCACCATGGTTGCAGGGTCAGCAGCAACAGCGGAAACGATCTCTTCAATTGCGTTCGCAGTAAATAAAGGATTCGGTTTGTACTTGGCTGGACAAGCATTATAAACGATGAGGCTGAACATGTGTACCATAGAATGAAAGTCTTTTTGTGCCAATTCAGTTCTTTTCTTCTGTACTTCCAGCTCAGTATTGAGTTTTTCCACTTGGGTCTCTCTTTTTGTTTTTGTACCCAAAATACTACGGTAACTAAATATCCTGTGGAGCCATTCCCAGAAGGCAGCTACCACTGTTTTATTTGGAGCTTCGTGAATTTTCGGTTCTGGTACTTCTTCCAGGACTGGACTTCTTGAGGATAAGTCTTTAAAAATGGGTGCTTCCATTTCTGTTTCCCATTGAAATTCCGCACTACCGGTGTCGTCAGAGTCAGCAGCTGGTGAAACAAGATTCGCACGGACAGGATGAGCACCAGTGTCTAAATGTTCTAAGCAGCTCACCAAATTTTGATAGACGGGGTAGAATTGAGCATTTATCAATTCCGATGCCGTTGTAACATCCGTAATTTTGGAAGCAATAAACCTTTTTAGAGACCGGGCGGCTGGTTTGTTGATCGATGGGCATTTTAAGAGTGATAACTCAATGAAGAGATCATCTAGGACATGTAATTCCCACGGAGACAAGTTGAAAAGGGAGATTTCTAAAGGAAAATCGTTATAACGAAAATCTACAGAGATTAGAAAGAAACACGCACAAAAACCTGATGCAGTAAGCTTCAAAATATACTAATGGATATAAATTACGGATTACTGATAACATATTTGGTTCCATATTATAAACAGGCAAGAGGGAGCTACCAAAAGAATGCCACACGGTTGATTAAAACCGTGTGCGTTCCGTGTCCAACGAAATCAATAAATTTTAGCAAAATCTTACCTTGTTCTTGGGAAATAATATCTTTGGGAAGTTGGATAATGGTTGCCGTTAGTAAAAAGGCTAATTTGTGCTTCATTTTTAATTCCTGGTTCTTCAGTTATTACTAATACTAAAATCAGGGTAGCTTCAAAGACTGTTTTAATAATTTGAACTTAAAAGGTATTAATTGGTGAAGTAAAATAAATAATTTAACATCTAAATCTTTCTTGTCCTTATATTTGATTTATTATTTGACGCAAACATTGATGTTCCTAGCTATATTAAATCACAAAAGGAAAGTTCATTGTGTACTGCACAATAACAGTGAAACTATCAATTATTATTACATTATTGTATAATGTAAGTCTTTATTGTTAAAATTCCAGAAAATTTCACTGTCATTGTCGTCATTTACAATTTTCCAACTATTTACTTAACGTAGTTCGAAGCTCAAATAAATATCTAAACTCTCGTTTTTGTACTATCGCACCTTCTATTGTGCGCGAACAATGTGCTTATTTGTATGTACGTAATACTGATTGGATTGTCTACCTGTTTCTATTTTCTGCTATCCAAAATAGGTTTCTCTTGTATAACGTGTATGTTTACATGCACATATTTTTAACTGCGTATAAATTGAGTTGGGACATCTGGTTTCTACAAATTTTACAGTCACTTCTCCTCTACGCTATACAAATTTTGTCCGTGGAGTACCTTTCTTGTAATATATACTAAAAAAAGGCGACGTATAATATATTATGATGCTTTGAAATAAGTTTTTGTTTAATGAGCTGAAAAACAGCAGTAAATGATCTTAAAATTTTTTATTCCTGTCATTTTCTCCCAAACCAAACCATATATTTTATTTATTTTTAGATAGCTTAACACATAATGCGTGCCCGCCCGGAAAGAAACTTATAAAAGCAGTGGCACATAAAACGCCGTCGTTGAATGGATTAACGATTTCTAAATGCTACAAGCTGACCTGATTGATATCTTGACAATTTACAGTCATAAAAAGATATTTTATGTCTCTTATTTATTAAAAGGTCTTAAATAAAATAAACAAGATAATTATTTCTTCAAGGGCTACTACTAAAACAAAAAAGAGGAAAAATCCACCGTAGGGTAAATTGGTGTGCAGTACTGTGCAGTATGCATTTTTTGCTAACAACTATGTATGTATTTGACGTTGTGCATAATAATCTTATTCCTTATGCTTTGTACCTACTTATTTTATTTTAATTACATTTTCAGTAGCGTCCACCATTTTGAATGAGCACTATGTATTGCATGATTTGTCACTTTAATAAAGCATAAAGCAAACATTCAAACTTCTGTTTTTCTGGAAAAATGTTTTATTTAATTTTTATACATTTAAAGATTAATCGTGACTGCTCTGTACTGTACAGTCGCTATCAATAGCAACATTTTGACATTAAAAATATACTTGCAAGTACTGAGCAGTGCAAATAGGCGTGTATAAAAACGATGACTTAGACATAGGCGAACCAGAATGGATTACATGTGTCACCTCTTACACAGCTTACATGAAAACATCAATATCAACTTCCCTGTCACACAATCGCTGTAGGTCCGTGAAATTAAGGCAGTTAGAGAGGCCAGAGCAATATTACCTCTGGCCGCATGCTAAAATATTGGTGTACACTCATATATCTTATTTGTTTCTTCTCATCTATGGGCAATTTAATATTAAATTCACAATCGTATTTGATTCTTCATAATTTTATTATAGTGAGATGTATCCAATAGGACAAACTTGTTCTGATGGAAGAAGTACACCGGATCTTTGATTTTTAAAATGTCAAATTCTTCATCTTGTAATCGGCTTCTTCTAATCTTGTAAGTACCTGTGATAAAAATCATGAGAGTAAGCATCACGATAAGAAAAGTCAAAAGTTTTAAATTTGAGGCACTCCTATCAAAATAATCTGCTGACGCATTCTCCTGTTTTAAACGTCTATCAACAGGTGAAATATAATAAAAGTTGATCAATAAAATATATACTGGTCATATCCATTTCGTTTACTAGTCGAAGGGATAATGGTCTGGCGTATGCGGGTAAAGATGTTTTTATCTCAAATGCTAGCCTTTTGAGATCAATGCAGTTTTCGGATGCGGCAAAAGCAATCATTCCCGCCCGACCCTCCGTGTTAGGCACCTTCACACCATAGCAGGTTACTTCTTCAAAACCACACGATTTACTAATTATTGTCTCAACTTCAACAGGTGACACGTTTTCTCCTTTCCATCTTAAAGTGTCTCCAGTTCTGTCTTTGAAGTAAAAGTAGCCCATTTCATCCATGGTCAATATGTCCCCTAGAAAATTCGTTTAAGTTTAAAAAGCATCACTTTTAGTGTTATTTTTATTTCTATTGCTATAATCACAGATATATTTTGTTTACTGGATTACTAAAAGTAAAATGGAAGCTGCTATAAAACTATAAAATATATACCCGTTCGAAACCCCATATCTCCTGTCGTAAAAACATCATGGACAATTTTGCTTTTCGTTGAACTGAAGTCTGCGTACCTATTTATACACCCACAAATTAATTTGTTTAATCTGTTAAATTCAATTAAGTACTCTCGTAAAGTTTTTCAGTTTCAGTACTCTGCATCGTTTGGCATGTGTTCAAGTTACCCTTGAAAATCTCTGATTGGATGGTTACTGATTATTTTCCCAACTAATTCACCGGGTTCATTTGGTCCACATTTAATCACCAAGCCTGTCCTGGGGTCTCTTGCAAGACTTCCATTTTCATCTATTTTCATAATCTTCATCGGTAGAAATGGGTAGACAATCCGAGGGATGAATCCAACTGCTCCCACGTGGCTGTCTATGTTAACTACAACCATTATTTCATATTAAACAAATTCAAAATTATCCTTTCAAATTATGAATAACAGAAGTCATGCTACAATCAATAACACTATTCATCTATGCACGTAGTAATCATCTTTGACTCAAATTTAGCTGCACCACAACAAGAATACAGGCCATTGTACACCAAAGACGATTTTTATTGCTTGTAAAACTAACCAAAGTTGCAATTCCCCTCGGTCGACCCATAAATTTCGGCTATTTCTGGTATATTGAATCGCTTTGTGAATTCTTCCCATATTTCATGCCTCAGTCCATTGCCAAACATTACCCGGAGCTGATGTTCTTGTTCTTTCATATTGTGAGGCTGATTAAGTAAGAAACGACAAACTTCGCCTATGTATTGAGCAGCCTATAGTTAGAGTCATTAATAAAAATCATGCTCCACATCAAATATTTTAGCTCCATACTGTCCTACATTTAAATAACTCCCATTGTTCATTCATACTCACATCAAAAGATATTTTTAGAAAATGTAATGAAAATGAATTTTAAAAAATTACCGTCGCTTTATAGCAAATGCAATCAGACCAGAAGTTTCGAGCAGAAAATTTCTTTCTCAAGGCCATTGTGCATCCGTAAAACAAAGAAATTCCGACTCCAAGCATACCTCCCATAGAATGGTACAGTGGCAGAGTAGCATAGAGTACATCATCCTTCCCACACGTGGTCATGAAGTGACCACCGGCCACCATCATAAAAAATCTAAATAATACACGTGTGTCACAATTCTCAATTATTAAATAATGCCTTGCTGTTAATAAGCTATCTAGTCTTATAATTGCTAATCCACCTTTCTTGTTAATGTAGGTACCTACATTAAAGTCAATATTATTGAATGGGCAATGAGTGACATACAGCCACCGTTTTCTCTTGTCCCTTGATAATTGTGTTTGATTTATATGAGACAGGATTCAGGATAGAACACTATTTTATTAATAATGAAAATTAATTACCTAAAATGTTTAATGATTGCTGCCTTGGGAAGTCCCGTAGTTCCTGAAGTGTAAATATAAAATAAACTATCGGTAAAGTTGACTGTTTCGGATGGAGTCGGTTCTTCGGTTGAGCATTTGCTGACTTCAACTTGGAAATCGCGTGCCAGAGATAATCGTATTTGTGAACCATGACTGAAGCAAAAAATAGGGACATCTGCAACGCTTCCCAGTTTAAGTATATCCTCCAGTGCTGCATTGCAAGTGAAAAAAATTGTGTGTTGGTAGATAATATGGGCATATAGGTATTATTACATTATAGGGAAAGATTCGGCTTGAAATTCAGGTACTATCATTGAGAGTTATTTATTGTAATTGCAGGTACTGAATTGGAAAAAATGACGTTGTAGATTTAAACGATGATAATTCGGCTAACCTTCGGATAATTCATTTCCATAAATTACTGCTTTGGGTGTCACTACATTGAATGAATGTTGTAATGGTTGAAGCCTCAAGTTAAAATTTATTAAGGCTGGAACAACACCGATCTGCAAGGTAATAAAGCACATATGGGATTCAGAACGGGGTGAATATGGGGCAATCTAATAATTGTATTGATTAATTATTGGAAGCAAACACTTACTGTTCTGGGTGCCAATAATCACAAATTTAATCACGTATGTGCACTTTTAGGTCTCTTGTGCAGCTAAATTTTTTGGAGAGTGAGCAGTATAATTAACGCACACTCACACATGAAATTACGATATAAAACCGCGAAGGACACAAAAATACGAAAAGATTGAAACTTACTTTACTGGTAAACTCTTAGAGTGCGCTTTCCTGATGCACAAATGATGCATTCACCAGCACCAGTTAAACGCACCAGTCAAACGTACCAGTTAAACGCACCAGTCAAACGCACGTGTTACACGCACTAGTTAAACGCACAAGTTACACGCACCAGTTAAACGCACATGTTAAACGCACCAGTTACACGCACCAGTGAACGGCAACAGTTACACGCACCAGACAAAGGAACCCGTCAAAGGTACCGGTCACACGCACCAGCTTTGAACAACTGTTTTCCGTACAAGTAAGAGCCTCGTTAGTAAATAAACTTTGCCTTGCCAAACAAAGTGTTTCTAGATGAGGTTCTTTAACTCATTGAACATTTAATAAAAGGGTATTGTCTGTCTGTCTGTGGGGTCGTTCAAGTATTACGTAACGCAAGCATGGGTAGTGGGTAGCTCGGACTTTGCGTTACAAAATCGTTACGATAGGTAGTGGGTATAAGTTATGAAAGTTACGTTACGCTGTTTACTAGATACAATAGAAAAATTACTGGGGTTAAATAACTTTTTATCCAAAATTTAAAGAAACACAGATTATCCCAGAATTTCAAAAAGTAAAAGATTTATATATTTTAATTGTTTTATTTCGATTTTGGATTATCGAAATACAAAACACGAATAAATACTAGTTTTTAGTACATTGGCTAAACATTTGCTTTAAATTCTATTTTTATTTAGCAAATCCAATAGGATGATTTTAAAATGTTTCTTTATTAACAAATTCGAGAAACTTTGATTTGGATTGTCTAAAAAATGCTATAAAATCTAACTCCGATTTAACCAATGCAATGGTAGAGATCAGTCAGAATTTTCTCTTTAACTTGAAAATGGATCAACAATTAAATGATTAATTTAATAAACAATTATCACTCTTAACCTCCAACACTCGACATCCGAGCTCTGAACAACTTTAAATTTTAAAAGGCTTTTAGACCATTACTTGTCCTTGTTTGATTGGATGTGTAAAATTGTAAAAATCCACAAATATAATAAATTTTTGGGGTATTTTAGCAAATGCAATTTTTTGATCTCCTGAAAGAAGTGAAAGATAGATTAATTTTCCAGTAAGGGATTATGTTTTTAATTTTGTTTTTCTCTATATTATAATTTACCAATAATGCTTATAAAATTTATTTAATTCTAAAAAACAATACATTGTATTGTACAGTAGCTAAATACTATTGCAATTGTGCAGCAGTGAACTTATTAAGGATATTTCTGTACGATTCATGCTACTGAATAATAAAATTTTAAGCTTTTTGATGTAGTAAAAAACGGCTATCAAGCAAAATCCATAATTTCTGTAAAAACGAGTAGCAGTAGAGTGCGTATATGTGATCATGCCTTAAGTGTGATCAGTGGCTGGTGCTAAAGCACAAGCTGCATCAGAAATCCTTTACTAGCCGGTAATGATAGCTTGTACTCTTAACTAACGACAGTATAATTTAGGGTGCGAAACTTTGAAAACCTGGGCAGAGTAAAATCGCCGTAGTCCGAATATCAGAATAACTCGTATTCCGAATTTTTTTACGAGTTTTCAAATTTCAAAATTTCTAGTGTTGTACATTTTAGAATTAAACAACGTGTGCAACGTGATTGATACATTCATTACCAACTAGTTGAAGATACTGTTTGAGATTTTCGTACGGAGAGTTCCCACTAAAATAGATGAAAGGTCAAAGTGTCAAATCCGGGAGTTGTGCTATAATGTGATCATTCTATGAGCTCTAAATGTGATCAGAGCTGCAGATGGCTAAAAGCATCGAATCAACTCAGTTTATCAAACAGCTTATTAAAATAAGTTGACAATGCTGCTTTACATCATTAGGGATCGTCCATAAATGATGTCGTCCGGATGGGTGTGGGTCCAGTCAGATTTTGAAGACATATTATTACATATAGCGGTTTAAGTAATGTTGATGTCATGACAATCATGACATAGAGATGAATGGGTCCTAATAAAGTTCTAATTTGGGTGACAATATTTATGAACCATCCCTTACAGCAAATTTTTATTCTTTGTAAATTAGAAAAATGGGTGGGTATTAAAATGCAGTGTATCATTAGCATTATTGTGGTGTGTAGCTCAAGATAAATCCACTAGTTCAGGAATTCCTCGATCATTTACGCAATTGCTGTTATCACATGTCACAGATGCCGAATTATCGTTTATTTTATTTTTACCCACTAAGATTTTGACATCATTTATGGGTAACCCCTTAAAAATCGTCCAAGAATTTCATCGTTCGGGTCAGCTGGTCTAGCCAGATATTGATGACTGATGACATTCCATTTTAAAATAGTCGCTTACTCAATGGTAAGAGGTCATCCGTAAATGATGTCAGGGGTACAGTTAGTGGGTCAGCTAGGATCTTGATGACAACGTATGTTAAAGATATCCATCTATTCTACACAATGGTTCGGTTGATGACAGGGTAATCATAGGGTCGTAGAAATGGAGATATTTCGATGACATCATTTATGGGCAACCCCTAAAATGATAAAATAGTGGTGGGACAAAATGTCATTAATTTTGTGACGCCATTTGCAGACCACCCCAAAACATGTGATTTTGTATTTTACGCATGTAGTGTTATTTAAACTCTCATAAATGGAACCTAATATCGCATTATCTTTCATTTTCTATCTTATCTGAAAGTTTTCTAGAGTGATCACATAAAAGGCACTAACTTTCACTGTAATATTAATGCAATTTTAACATGATCACATTTTGGGACACGGTGATCACATTTACAGCATTTTTGTAATATCGAAAATTATCGAAGATATTTCATACAATTCGGTATAAGTCTTCGAATTTTCAGTTTATCGGTTTGATATTTTAAGGGTACATAGAGAATGAACTGGATAGTATTTGAGTACATAAACAGTGAATTCGAAAGAAGTGCAAAAAAAGTTACAGATTTTCAAAGTTGAAAAAAAATGAACCCGATCACACATACGCACACTACTACTAATATGTCGTTTAATAATTATTTGTTGATGTATTTTTTAAACTAATTTTTTGCGTTACGAAGGGTATTGAGTGGCTAATGGAAAGCGTTACTTTAGCGTTACACTGGCTAGTAGATGGGGTAAAATTGGCGATTTTTGCGTTACGTAACACTTGAACGACCCCTGTCTGTCCGTTCGTTGGCCGTGCTCCACAAGTCACAGTTTTTAACCGATTTCCGGTAAATTATCGTGGTACAGGATCCTGGTACACGTAAAAGTACCAGCGGGTTGTGCCAGGTGAAGGTATCACCAACGTGTACATGTAACGCGTGCCAGTTTAAAGTACCAGTTAAAAGTAACAGTCACACGTACCATTTAAATGCAGTCCGTTAGTCAAGCAGAAGAAGTTAATATAGAAAAGCAGGCTCATTTTAATCCTTGTATTCCATACTTTCTGGAGAAGTACCAATTGAAGAAGCTGGAGGTCGTCGGACTTCTTGTTGGAGCCAGGGGCACTATTACAGGGTTCTTTGAATCATTTCGTAAAGAACTGCGTCTCCCTTCAAGAATGATTGAAGAAATTGTAGTTGCTACAATTCGAGGATCTTGCCGAATTGCACATAATCATTTATATAATATGAATTTATCCCAAAGTTGATTTTAAGTTTATCATTTAAAATAATGTTATTGTTTTAATACAAAAATCATAATTAACTTGTAAAGAATGTGTTTTGTTTTTACTGTGTCTTAATGGCAAGCATAATAGTGCGCCAGTTGTAAATAAAATTTTACTATCTCTCTTTAACGCGTACCAGTCCAAAGTACCAGTTAAAAGTAACAGTCACACGTACCAGTTAAAAGTCCCAGTCACACGTACCAGTTAAAAGTCCCAGTCACACGTACCAGTTAAAAGTAAAAATCCCAGTTACACGTACCAGTCACACGCATAAATTATATTTTCAAGTACGATGTAGATATGGTCCCAGTTGCAAGAACCAGTTCGTATTAAGTAAAAGAATAATGCTGTTATTATGCTGCTGGAGCGTGAAGTGAGCCAATCCGCAATACCGATAACGTTTTCTCCAGTACGAAGGGCTAAAATCGCATGTTCCACTTCATTGAAATATATTAGAAAGTAAAAGTGTAGTGCTAATGCGCGTAAAGGTGATCGGGTTTATTTTTTTTAAACTTCAAGTACCTGTATCTTTTTACTTAGCCAACGTGCACTAAAGGAGAAGCTGTCATTATACTCTTTTAATACTGCATGTGCGAAAAAATACTCATTGTCAGTTTCGAAAATTAGAAGTTGCAAGAGATACAGGTCATTGTACGAAAAAATCGTAGAAAGTGTTACATCGGCCCAAGTGTCCCTAATGTAAACAGTTAACTTAAATACATCTAAATATAATTGAAACGTAGAAATGTGATCGGCATAACAAAATGTAAAATAGCACTCAAAACTTTCATGATTTTAAATAGCCAGAGTTTTTAATAAAGGTAAGAAGCTAAAATCGGTAGTCAAGATATTGAGACCATATAAGACGTATGTATATTTATTAATTACTTAGATTTTAGTACTACTAAGGAAACCGCCTAATAGGTAAAGTAGTTACCTGGTTAGTACGGTATACATTTAAGTAGAAGATTGGTTATGTCAGATATTTCACTCTGTTAGCTCCTAACCGAGTTGTCTTTTACAAATGTTATCCAAGTACTCTGAAGGTGCTGGAGTAGTAGATTAAAGATTAATCTTTTATGATTTAATAGCCGGTAAATCCGCCACAACTTTTCTCAGCGTGCGAGGAAATTTAAAAAAACGTTTTTAATATTTTGGTGGAAATTCATGTTACAACCCAGCCCTGACCGCTTAAGAAATCACGTACAGCAAGTAGCACCTCAACACGGATGACACAAGCCATTTAAATGCCCTTTGATCAATTGTGGCGCGTCATGGACTAGTAATAATCACAAGGTATAAAACGCATTTAATTTCTAACCAGACGTACTATATGACCAGGTACTATGACAGCGATTTCCACCTTAACCAGCCAGGTTGGTTGAGAGGCTAGGGACTGCAGTTTAGAATTTGACGATTCTAGACTCAGGCCCCGGTTCGATCTCCGGCTTTGGTCTTGGTGAGTCCTGTACGGCTGACTGTCGTTGTATCGGTACGGGCTGTAGGGTTTACTCTACACTCTCTGGAGCTACCCTTAGGTAGACAGAGAAAGAGTGGGAATGAAGATGTGTTGCATGAGAGTCCCTGGATTCTCGTTCAATACTTTGGATTTCCCGCTACCCTTCCTTGACCAAAAACCTTAATCTGTTCCATCGCGTGCAATAGTCTTTCCTATGTAGTTTGTTACCCCTTTCCGTATCCCTGGGTTCGCGTATAAATCCGCTTGTAGCCTGCCTCTACCACACTTTCCTATACTACCACCTTTTTTTCCTCCTACATGATTACGGTGCTATTTTCAATGCCATCAATACTTCCGAGTGATGGTGTTGCGTATGCATATCCAAAACGTAATCCTTAGTCACCCCAGAATAATAATAATAATAAACTCTGAAAGGAGTAGTAGTGCGTGCGTTCTGTTGGAAAGAAAAAAAAATTAGTTTCTTTCTGTTTTTGTGTGTTTGTGTTTTGTGGGAGGAACCGGTGGAAGGATGGCGAACTTGCCGGAGTATTGGGATACGGGTAATCCGTTTTTCAGTGTCTGGCAATCATTCCGACAGCCGGAATTCTTCTAGGAACGGCGGTGATATTTTTTATTTTTTTTATTTATTAAACATTTGTGGTTGGGAAGGTGAAAAAGTCTTTTTGTGTAGAACCCCAATAGCACAAGACGAGTTTTATACTATCCACAACTGGTCTGTGTGGTCCAAAACTCGTACATGTAGAGAAGACGATATTAAAACGACACAAAGACGTATTTGGGACTAAGGGGTGTTTCGAAAAAAGATGTAGGCGGGATTAAAGAGGTATATACTGGACGTCCCCCGGACGAGTCTAAACTTGGTTTAAAACTCGTCTTAAACTCGTCGTTAGAATTAGTGGGCGTAATTCAAAAGTCCGTCCAAAACGTCTTTCGGACAAGTCTGAAACACGTTTAAATATTGGGTTAAACTTGTCTTACCACTTTTAGACAGTTCCCTACATAACATCGTGCTGCATCAGCCATTTTAGTCTTCCTGAAACTTTCATGGAGTCAACAAGTACTCCCGAAAGCTCAAATTTCAAAAATCTTAAAACAGTCTTTCAGCTATAAAAGGTTAATGTTTTCCACCTTACAATCAATTTGCACGATTTTTATTTGTTTCAGTACACATTATTAGTGCTAAAATTTTTGTACAGTGTTTTTGTGATTAGTGTCTTACGTGTTATATAGGTAGGTAGGTGTGCAGAACTTACATTACCAGTATAAACTGTCAACTTATATGCTTTAAATATTTAAAATTAGTTGTGTATGTGTGTTGTGTAGTTGTGCACAACAGTCAGAAGTTGTAAACTATTTATTAACTAAATATATTGTGTAGTGTGATCAAGTGAGTAAATTATTTTCCTGAAATACACTTTACTACTTGGAGTTGTAATTTTCACAATTGTGTGTGTTAACATTAGGAGATGTCCCAGGGATGGAAAGTGAATGAAAATGAATAAATTTAATGTTAAATAAACTGAATGAATACTGTAGTAAAATAGAAGTATGTAGTTCACTATGTAGAAAATTATGTGAACGATGAAAGGGGAGGGGAGTACGACGAGTTGGTCCTAAACTGGCACAAAAAGTTGGTCCTAAGCTGGTACAACAAGTTAGTCCTAAGCTGGTCCACTTCGGACCAGCTAACAAAAACACGAGCTGAGCACGTGAACGGGGTGCGCATAATATTCTCCTACAGACGTATTATACTGGACCTTTTCCAGAAGTTGTACGAGTTTGGAGGTGGGCGTCAACTAAAGTATAGGTCCACAGTACGTTTTAAACTCGCTTTGTGCTATTGGGGAATGTACTTCGGAGTTGTAATTTTGCCTCTCCTTAGTGCTCCTATCGAGATTTTTTTCTACTTTTTAGTTCAGGAATTATCGGATAGATGACGTCGTAGAGCTAAGAATGACATTGTTACCAATTTTGTTGTTTTTAGTGGAATGGTATTCAGCAGGCGTGAGTTGGTATTTTTAATTATTTCTCACTCCTGCTGGATATGGTTTGTTTGTTTTCGTTACAGTGGAACCCAGTACGCAATGATTGTGTGTTATTGGTGCTGGCCAATGTTTGAAAATAGGAATTGGATGCACACATATGGTAGGAGCATATGGGCATTGACATGTGTTGAGTATGTTGCTAAGTATTATTGTATTGGCACCCCTTATGTATTATCGACGTATAAGGGGGTGATACAGTTGTATTGGCTAAAGTATTGCTATGCATGGGTATTTGGGGTACGGGCCGTTGTTAGGCACGTAAGGTGGGGGACAGTGGCAAGGGTACGGTTTGGTTTGAGAATGTGGGCGGATAGGGTGCTGCGGGGGGTGGTGCTAGTAGGGGATGACTTTTAACATCGGGTTGGGTCAACAGCTGGGTGGGGTTTCTTCTGTTGCCTTATCCACTATTGACCTGACCCAAATTAATATCCACCACTCCAAAGCTGGGGCTATAAGCTTATGTGGTCTTCGTGATGAAGTGGTGCGACACGAACATCACTTAAATGCTGCCGCCGCCCGTAATCGCCCGGTTTGCTCGCATATCTGTCTCATTCAAGAGCCGTACTGTTAGAAAGGTGCTGTGAGGGGTTAAGGTAAGGCTGATAAACTCTTTGTTTCTAACTTGCGCTCTACGCCGCGTGCATGTGTTTTGATTTCAAAGAATGAGAGCACATTTGCTGATAGAGTTTACGAGCAGGGGTATAGTCTCTGTTGTCACGTGGTGGGGTAAGGGTCCGATGGTCTTCGCCTCTGTGTATATGCCGGGTAAAGCAACTGATCCCCCTGGGGATCTTGTGCGCAAGCTGGTTGACTATTACCAAGTCAATAAGCTGCCTCTTATCATAGGTGCAGATGCTAATGCACATAACCTGGTATGGGGCAGCACCGACACTAATCGCAGAGGCGAGGTACTGTTTGATTACATTATGTCCACTGATCTTTCGGTTGTCAGATGATGAATCGGGTTCTGATCACAGGTACATTCGTTTCCGTGTTTCAGCTGGCTTGCCAGTAGCTGTTCGTAGTAGAAATATCATAAAAGTGGATTGGAGCAAATACTCTGTCTGTCTGAGGGAGAAAGTTTACATGGTGCCTGATGGGTAGCTGCACAGTGTCAATGACGTTGATGCTGAAGCGGCGGCAATCGGAAAGACACAGATGGACTCTCTTGATAAAGTATGTCCGCTAAGGACATATAAACGAAGGGACAGGGTTGCGCCGTGGTGGACAAATGAGCTCACAGCTCTTCGAGTGAGTGTAATCACCCTCTTTAAGAGAGTGGGTCGTCACGAACGTGACTCTGTTATTTGGAGGGAGTATAAGGAAGCTCGCAATGTTTATTTGTCTGCTGTTCGATGTGCAAAACGAAGGTCATGGACCGACTTTTGTGGCAGTGTGAGTAAGTATGGGGAGTCTGCAATAGGCCATAATTATAAAGGCCTCGGCGGCGTTGGTCCCTTTGGGACCGAACCCGTCATATAATAATAATAATAATAATAATAATACTATGACAGCCGGCCAAATTGGAATAAATTTCTTCAACCGTAGAGCCCCTTGCAGATTCTGATTAAATAAAAAAATAATTAGCTTAACATGTGAACAATAAAAGACACCCACGTTTTAAACCTTAGTTGTTATGAAGATCTGGCCTACAAAATATAGAATAAGTTGAAAACGGTTTTATAAATTAATTCATTACACTGAACTGGTACAGCAGTAGCATGTACTAATATGACACGGGTTTTCCACTTTTTCTCTCCAGAAAACGCGTGTCCCCAAATCAGTAACACAGTAGTACATTACCACCCTAATCTCGGATGAAAATATATTATTCTCTTCGTTATGCAGTGCCGATACATACAAAATAAAAGCACAGAATAACTGAGACATTGATGTCAACGTTTCTGAGCAGTTTAAGAGCAGTGCATACATTCGCACACATCTGCCCTTACTTGGGAACGTTTTTGCATGTAACCCTAGGATTTAACCGAATGTTACCAAAACGTCTTCTACTGACCCTAAACACTTCCACTAGTATAAAGACCTGAGTGCATTTTGCGCGGTTCACGCATAAAACGCGCGAGCATTTTGAAAAAGTGGCCGACTTTCAAATTAGCCAAATCCTCATGGGATTTAACATGTGAAAATTAAAAAGTTAAAGTTAAAAGTTAAAGTATCTTTAGTTTCAAGGGGTCAAGCGTTTCAAATCACTTAAGATCTGTTCTCCCAACACACGGACCCCCGTGTGACTAGCTTACCCCGTACTAACACAGAGCCAATTAAGCCTTTAATGATATAGATCGCCACACATGTGGAGAGCCCGGCATTTAAGATCAACTTTCTCACGAAAGAGATCCGAGGCAAGTGGGAATCGAACCCACGCCTTGTCTACAGTGATGGACAGCCTTAGACGCTATGTCTCGCCCGGCACCACTGGACCACCAGGGCTCTTTAACTAAAAAATCCAGGCTCCTGTGTTTTTTATTCATTTTTTAAAAAATCTCGAAATAAAAACTAAATACCAAAAACAGTTGCAAAAGGTTGTAATTACGGGTTTTGTTTTAGGCAAAACGCATACGGTTAGGTGCATTCGACCCAATTCAGTAGTATTCAAATTATCTAAATATTTTGTAATATTACATATTTATATTTTTACTCCATGCCTACCTTTGATGTAAAAGATAATCACAGCTGATATATTTAAATATATAGTCAGCATGTAAAACATTTTTGTTTCGTGTGCGCATTTAATTTGTATTTTAATATTGGTAATAAATGTGTGCTTAAAATACCATATTTTAGTAATAATATGGTATTTAATGTATAAAGGTCTCTTTCCTACTAACTGGCACCTTAATATTTAAAATCAGAAGCTTACACCTGTTTCCCATAATAAAAAATCGTAGGTGAAGGATCAAATCCGTTTTCTTCCATTCTCTGCTAGAATCAAATCCGTATCGTTCTATTGACTTTGGTAAGGATGGAAGCCGTTTTGCATTTAGAGAAACATAAAAGAACAGTTTTGTTTCTCGCGAAGAATGAAAGAAAACGGATATTTAATCTTTCACCGACGAAATAAAGTTTTGAAATCTGCGCTTTTTGCGTTGTCCAAATTACACATGAATGATTGACTGAATAACTTCGTATAAAAATAGGTAAGTCGATTAGACTAACCAAATATTAATACAAAAACAAAAAGCTTGTTTTTCAAGTTGTACTCAAAATTTAAAAAATTAGAATAATTTTGATATTAAAAAGTTTATTCGTAATTATTTTGAAATATATACAACCAGCCGAAACTAAAAATATAATTTTTAAAATCATGATTTCATTTTAAATACACGCAAATAAAATGATTAGAAATCATAATGGCGTTTATTTTCTGCCCATTTATGTAATGATTATGCTTTGGCATTTCCTTCGAGTCCAGGCTTTTGCAACCTTAAAATTTTTAACCAGAGCAATTGTAACCCGGGCATTTGCAACGCATAACCAAGCCTAGGGCATTTACTATTCACCTAGTAAAAAATTAAAACGATACACTTGCAAAGTTACCTAAATGTATTTGTTCATAAGGCGATCCTGGATTTATTGACTCAGATTTGTTAGTTTTAAATTACAAAAAGAATATTGATTAGGTACGACTAATTCAAATAAATAATGTAACTCAAATTAAAAAAGTAAAACGATAAACGGACGCTTCCTACCAGGTTGTTTCCTACCCGGACATTCTCTACCCCAGACATTTCCTACCCGGACTTTTCATAGCCTGGCATTTCTTACCCGTGCAAAATGTTGAAATAAAATTCTCCGGTGTTAGTTAGATAAAGGTATTTATTATTTTCTTAGCAAGCCTGAATTATTTAAAGCAGGTTCTGTTAATAATAAAAATACATTGCTTTTGTGGGCTGCAGCTTTAACAGTAACATGAGCCAGTTTGAATTTTCCGCCAAATCTGAAATTCGATATTTCGTACAATTTTTTTGCCATTGTGTTACTTAATACTTTTAGTCACTAATAAATCAGTTTTAAGACTCCAAACAGCGGATGAAGTATGTGCGCACTACGTTAGTTTTGACCAACTTTTGCAAACCAAAAACTCCAAAGTTTTTAATTTCCCGCTAAATCTAAAAGTTAAAACTACCGGTCACTCACTGCAAATAAGTATACACGATACATCATTCGAGCGACAATCATTAGTAGAATCTAATTATTTTCAAGCTGCCTACTTTTAAAAAGTATTTAAAAAACCTATTCTTTTAAAAACATTCTTTTAAAAATTGTTGTATAGGGTAAAGGTCGTCAAAATATAAAGTTGTTTCAGTCGTTTTCCAAGATCTCTGCAATGATATATCAATCTTTAAAATCGGACGAGTATTTTAAAAATTTTGCAATTACCTTACAATTGGAGAAGGGCGTGTAAATGTTATATATCTGCAAGGTGCTGCATTTGGGAACGCATTTTGTAATTTAATATAATGTATTTCCTCATTTTCTCCAACGAAATTGCAAAACATTAAACTACCGTATTTCCTGTTATAGACCACGGGTCCGTAATTGTACACGGGCCTGTATTAGTACACGGGTCTGAGAGGTATAAGTTTAAATAGTACACGGGTCTGTTTAACACTGTCTTATATGGTAGTACACGGGTCTGTAATAATACACGGGCCTGTATTAGTACACGGGTCTGAAAGGTCAGAATTTGAATAGTACACGGGGTGTACTATAACAGTAAATACGGTATGTATTATACAATTTAGTATCTTAAGAAAAGGAATTATTATATTTTAGTTTTAAGTAGAAAGAAAATGTAAATCAATTATGATTTTACAGAGGTTATTACAAGTAAATAGCTGTGGCTACAGACGTTCTTAATCAAAAACTTGCAAAACTTTAAAATCAGAACCCAAAACAGATTTTGATTTATTGTATTAGTATTTCCTTTTCTCCAAAACTCCAATACAAGAGTCGAATATTATTTTCCAATTATGATAATGACAGATAATTTGCACCATACCACAATCAGGTTAGGGATTGTCCGCAAACGATGTTATCGAAATATTCCTATTTATTGGATCCAATATGACACCCTTGTCAATGTCATCATCAACCTAAAAATTACGTAAATGGATATCTTTAATGTGGGATGTCATCAGCATCCCTGCAGATCCATTGACCCAACCCATAAAGTGATTTATGGACGACCCCTTGGCAGTTTAGCTGTTAATGTTTAATTATAACCAGTTTAATGTTGCTCAGACATTAATGATGGCATGACATATACTCATTCACTCGAATTATCTGCTCCCAAAATATGCATTGCTCTTAAACGGCTCAGAAGTGTTCCGTTCTGATTGTGTCTGCTTTTCTGCCCCTAATCTTCTGTGTAATCCAGTGTTTTCAAACGACACAGTGGAAAAATACCATGCTGTCTAACTGGGCTATGTACTCTGGGATGTTGCTTAAATGATGTCAATCAAATTATCACATTTTCACCCCATACCTAATGATTTTACTTTAATACTACGTAAAGGGTACGTACTCACGGATGTTCACTAAATAATGGCAGTTAAAGTAGCAGTTTTGAGAGCTGCTCCACCCCAACGTTTTCACTTTACAATTATGAAGTTATACTTTGTGGTAGGGTCAAATATATTAGTGACAAGGTGAGGCTGTTCACTTGTATTGGAGGGGCCAAATCTGTTGACGGATGTGTGTGGAAAGTACTATCTTTGAGCATTCCTAAAAGGTCTTACACTTTTGTCGAATAATATTCGTTGTAAGCTCAGCACCTACTTCGGACCCCCAGTTCACACGGATTTTTTAACTAGTGCCCGTTGCACCGCACCGGGGCTATAGTCTGTGCCCTTTTAGGAATTGGAAGAATGAAATGGCACGCGATATTCTTGTGTACCGTCGTTTCTTTTGCTTCATAGCTTTTCTTATTGATATTTGTTTTTGTTCGGTATTGAACCGAAGTTTTGAGTTATTTATTTTACCCCCTTAAGTTTGTTCAACTTCACAAATTGTGAGTTTAAATGCCAGCATTAATTATTCATATTTTATGTTAATATTAGTGTAATATTAAAAAGCATTCGACATCGACCGAGATGTCACATATCTGTAAGTTATGACTATAGAAATAGTAATTTAGTCCTGACTTTCCTCATTCCTTACATTCTATCTATACCTGTATTCTTCGATCTGGCTCGGTCACTTATCATACTGTTAAAATCTGCAGTACACAAAAGGATACCCCTCCACAGGAATTAACACTATGCCTTGTCCACCAAACTCCTCTCTCAGTTTTTTACTTTTTACACATTATATGGTATCAATCGCTGCGTCCATATTTAGATGCTGAGCTTAAGCATCTATAGGAATGGCTATGTCCGTCTGTCTGTCTGTCTGTCTGTCTGTCTGTCTGTCTGTCTGTCCGTCTGTTCTTTTTGCGCTACAGGTCACAGTTTTCAAGCAATATTCGTCAAATATTTTTTAAATGGCCACAAATGCGAGGGAAAAGTGCCCTATTGTTTTTGAGAGCGATCGAACTAACCAGTTTTTCACAATTAACAGTTGACTGGACCAACTTTTTTAGCCATCTAAAAGCATTAGAGAAAAACGGGTGATTTGCCGCTTTGCACCAGCCAAATGCACCAGCTAAATGGTTTCGTTACAGGCGACAGTCAATGCACCAGCAACATGCACCAGTCATCGGCACAAGCTACTCGCAGAAGTTACCCGCACCCACAAAGTATCCCTAAGGGGGAAGGTGTACTTGGGGTCACCCACAAAGACGTTCCGACAATCTCAACTATTTTTGCTAAAACCATTAAAAAATTTTACATACTTGCACTCATTACCCACAAAGTATTTCCTAAGGGGAGAGGTGTACTTGGGGTCACCCACCAATGACGTCCCTAAAATCTTATTTTTTTTGCTGAACCTATTAAAAAACTTTAAATACTTGCACCCCCCACCCACTAAGTATCCCCTTAAGGAGGAGGGGTGTACTTAGGGTCACCCACAAATAACGTCCAAAAAATCTTAATTTCTTTGCTAAAGCAATTAAAAAACTTTAAATACTTGCACCCCCACCCACAAAGTATTCCCTTAGGGGGGAGGATGGTGTACTTGGGGTCACTCACAAATGACGTCCTAACAATCCCAACTGTTTTTGCTAAAACCATAAAAAAACTGTAAATACTTGCACCCCCCACCCACTAAGTATCCTATTAGGGCAGGGGGGTGTACTTAAGGTTACCTACAAATGACGTCCCAAAAATCTCAACTATTTTTGCTAAAACCATTAAAAAACTTTAATTAGTTGCACCCCCCACCCACTTAGTATCCTCTTAAGGAGGAGGGGTGTACTTAGGGTCACCCACAAATGACGTCCCAAAAATCTCAATTTTTTGCTGAAACTATTAAAAAACTTTAAATACTTGCACCCCAAACCCCACGCATTATCTCTCAAAGGGGGGAGGTGTTAAAAATTAAAACAAGTCAGAATCTTAAAAATATAAATATTTCTTATTCCTAATGCTTTACCAACCGCAAACTAATGCTCCGCTACTCAACAAATTATCCCTTTTAGGTTCGGGGACGGGGGGGGGGGAATTCAGGGTCAATCGTAAAATACGTCCTAAAAATTCGAAGCCTCGAAGCCAACGTTGGAATGGAGCACGCGACACCTAGAGTCCCGTAAACAGCAATGGGTCAGTAATGGCCGGAGCTAAGAAATATCTGATACGAATCTGTGAGCGTGTCAGATATGGAACCCATAAGATACATAAAGTCCCGTAAGCGAGTTGGCTTTGTTTCCCGTCGTTCCTACAGAAAGTCCTGCTACGTTTCGTGTCTTGCAAGAGAATCTTTTGCTGCTTTTTGTTTTGACGACGTTAAGGCTCGTAGGGGTCCGACACAAATGACGTTTCTTACCTTAAGGGTGGGTCACTTGACATTCCACGTTAAGGGCATCCATTTAAGCAATGCTTAATTGGTGACCAACGGGTGGGTAGGCTTATAATTTTGGTAAATTTAGGTGTCGTCATTTGTGTCCGTACCCAAAGTTGGTCAAGCATATGAACCTAATATTTTAGGTTCGCTATCCTGTATTTGAATCACACTCGGAAAAATCTATGCTTATCTGCATGGAGTACGGAATGTTGGCAAAAACCAATTGCATTTTACCATGATATATTTAACGTGGAATGGAAAACGGGTGGGATTTACGATTTTTTAACTTTATGCTGTAAACATACGTACGTTGATCGTAGAAGGAAAGGGACCGTTTATAAATAACGTCATTTAAAAGTTCCATTTTACAAAACCCACCCCAACTTTTTTTACTTTATGCTGTGAACATACGAACGAAGCTTATAGATAGTTAATGACCAACCATTATTGGCGTCATTTAAATTATTCTCAATTTTAAGGAACATACTTTAACCGAATGGCACGCAGTTCGTAATTTTTATTGTCCAGTAAATGTTATACATAAGTTATTTATACATTAAATTTCAACTTCCAGGGTTACAGAAGTTAGGAGCCATGCAAGGATATTTTAAAAATGACGTCATTTAATTATTGTGATTGTAGACATCTCTTCTGTCTTTAGTTCAAAAATCAAATTAATGGATATCCCTACCACCGTCTTTTTCTAGCATACATACAAGGATCCTTCATAAATGACGTCATCACAAAATAACCATTTTAAGGATCCTTGTTAGTGCTAAATGCAAAATTTGGTAGATTTATATCTTCAAAATTTACTGTTACCAGTACACACACAAGGATTGTCTATAAATGAGATCGTCTAAATGTCATCATTTAAAAAAAAACCCGTTATCAGTTCAAACATTATGTAAAATAGTATTTTTAGCATGAAATATAAATTATTGTACATATAAGGATCGTCCAACAATGTCGTCACTAAAATATTGCACTTTAGAGGGTATATAGTGTATTGTATGTAAATAATGTGAAAAGATGCATCAAATAACTGAAGTCAATATTCGCTATAGGCTCAGCATCTACTTCGAGCCCACGGTAGGCAAATCCGGCGCGAAGCGCCGGATTTTTTAGATTCTGAGCTGAAGGATCTATTGAAATGGCTATGTCTCTGTCTGCCTTTCCGACTGTTTTTTTGCTCTACAGGTCACAGTTTTTAAAAAATGTTATATCAAACAACTTTTAAACGGCCACAAATGTGAGGGAAAAGTGCTTTTTTGTTTCAGGAGTTGATCGGGCTAACCAGTTTTGTATAATTAACAGTTAATTGGACCCATGTTAAAACTATTAAAAGATTACAAACAAAAACCAGTAAAACTACAATAAGCGTACATATGTATTAACAGACATGGCTGGTCAAACTTCGTTTCTTATAATTCGCACGCCACTAATATATAAAAAGGAAATCTTGCATTATCAATAGTACAGTCAAATCCGGTTATAAGGGATCCGGATTTAAGGGAAAACGGCTAAAAGGGACAGTTTTAAAATATTTGGTTGGCCAGCCTATGTTTCCATGGTTAAAATATCCGGATATAAGGGAACCGACATAAGGGAAATTCAGTTATAAGGGCCTGTTTTTCTATGCATTTGGGGCCTTTTCAGGTCATTTATAGGGGAAATTGTAATAAAATGAGCAGAGTTGTACATAAGATGCTCTCTAGAATACTACAGTATTTTTTACTGTGTACGTGATCACAAGACTGCATTTATCTTAATATTTACATTATGTTTTGTTTAAGTAAGTAGGTCGTCTATTTATATATCACATAGCTTTTTTTCTTGTTAGTATTCCTTCTTATTTACTCCGTATTTAGTTTTTAGTTCTCATTGAGTTCGCAACCGACAATGTTGACTAAGCGGAAAAGAAACACGTTAGACACTGAACAGAAATATCAAATATTACAAAAATTAAAGACCCAAAAGCAAACAGACATTATTAAAGAAACCGGTATAAGTTTCAGTGTAATTAGTAGAATTAAACACGAAGAAAACAAAATCACAGCCACTTGGTTAAGAGGAAAGAACGTGAAAAAACAGAAGTCGTGCAACAGACCCGATGTTGATAAAGCATTGTTTGAGTGGTTTACACAGAAAAGAGTTCAAGGTGCCTATGTGTGTGGCACTGTACTCCAGTTGAAAGCCACCCAATTTGCTAAACTACTGAATAAAAGGGAGAATTGGTAATGCAGCTACAGTTGGATTACAGGAGGAAAACATTTTTTCGATTCTTCATAATATTAGTGTTTGTGTGCGGCAAAATGAAATTAAAAAAAACAAACTACAATAACCGAATTTTTCATTGAATCACAATGACTATATTTAAAAAACGTTGTATATACCTTGCTTTTGTCTTATTCTTGACTCTTAATGAAATAATTTTAACATTGTAAATAACATTCGCTTAATAGAGAATTCCCTTATACAGTTAAACGGGAATTCGGTTAAACGGGATAAAAAACGTCGGTCCCGCCAGTTCCCTTATAAGCGAACTTTACAGTAGCATTAAAAACAAGTATGAGTGAAAGACTAGGGGAAGTTAGCAGGATGTTTCATAAATGACGTCACAAAATATATATTGACACATTATGTCCGTCTTTTAATCAGTCTCTCTATTTGGCATACTTTGCACGTCACGGTTTTTAATTTATTTCCTTCAAATAACTTTTACACGACCACAAATGCAAATAAAAATTGCAATAAAGCTTCTTAAATTGACAGAACTAACCTGTTTTTATAAACAAGTGTTGAATGAAAACACGTCAACACGCATCAAAAGGGTACAACCAAATACACAGCTTTACAAATACAAGCAAATACAGTGTTATATAACAATACTATTGTGCACTTTTTCTGATACTTCTAGGCACATTTTTAATCAAATTGTAGAATTTTGTGTTGGCTGTCATTTACTTAAGTCAAACACTGGCCATTAATTACTTAAGTTTGTCATCACTTCCCCGCCTGGCCATCACTTATTAAAGAACAGCCTACCTAGGTACCCTAATACAAGGGTGTGTCATTATGGGTAGCATGGTAGTAGTAGTATCACACAACAACGCCACGCCGCTGAAAGCTGGTGCGTGAGTTTTAGGCCATTTTTTCCAGTGGACATTTTTTGAACATTGTGGAGGTTGGGTCTAACTAATTTCAACAATGCCACTCAATATTGTTAACTAACCTTAATCCTTCCCCCCCCCCCTCTGCTAGCAACCCATAGGGTTGCCTAACTGCTAGTCTCTTAATTAAGAAGTGTCTCTTAATTAGGACGTGCAGTACACTGTTGGATAGGATAGTGTCAATTTAACCGGGCACCTTGTAACCGAAACTTCTTCAGTTTTTAACTAATTACACTTTTTATGGTACCATTCGACGCGCCTTGACGTTTTGTCGTCATTCTTTTGACTATATTTTGGAAAATGTTGCGTTTTGCACTTTTTATTACTGATTTACACTTTTTTACTCTGTGCCAATCACGGCACTAGAATTCAAAATTTCAAAAATTCAGGGATCCTGATTGGCACAGCGCATGATAAAAAATATTTATTTCTATTTTCAAATTCGTTTGAACATAGAAAATATTAAAAACTGATTCAAAAAAGTTTGAAAAAGAAAAAAAGTTCAGCTCAGCCAAAATGTTATTCTTTTTAAATCTTACTACAAGTTCAAATAAATTTTAAAGAACTTAAATAGTAACTATAAGGACTTTAAGTAATTTACTAATCTACTAATTAAAAACTACACCATGGAAAGGGATAGGCGTCACTCAATTCCCACTACCAATCACTGTATATTTTGTGCATATTATTGGACATAGCGACCAATGGACCTATGCGGTAGTAATTTATTTATAGTAAACAGATTCAGAAATAAATAGTTAAGTCTAGGAAATGACATTGAGCATGCTGAGTTATGCGGATGCGATTGTAGAAATAATTTAATAAGAATTTATTGTGAAATACTTTATTAAGCGAAGCTCGAATTGAGTTATTTAAATTATAGATGGATCAATTATTAATTGACCAAGATGGTTTTGTGAATGTCGTGCAAGGACATAGTTAAGCAATCGCGGAAATCAATTGTAAATTCTAATGTAATTAAGAATGTAAACTAATAACATAATTCAAGGGAACCGAGTTTTAATCAGTAAGTAATCTGAACTTAAAAAGAGTATCCTTTCGGACTCTGAGAATCACACACTTCAATCAATTAGCTTGTACCTTATGTACCAATAAAACACTTTGTTTTATTTTATCATTTTATTTAAAGCTAATAAATTATCACGACTTGATTATCAATTCGCACAGTATTCCAACAGTCATTTATTTAATCGCACATTGAACTTATAGCAAAGTACACACATAAGTATCCAACGCAGAAGTTAACAGTAGGTAACAACCCTGCCATACCCAACATGGTGGACCAGACGGAGAACTAACCATATTAGCACAGAGATTTCAAATATTTTAGTGTACTTTTTCAAAAAGCAAGTTGAGAAATTCTTTTAGTTTCAAGTGCGACAATTTTAAGAATTCAATTCATTCTAATTTATTTTATTTGATTTGTGCAGAGAATTTAGTACAACGTGTGAAGGTTAGGAGCAAGTAGTATTTATTTTATTTATTTCCATTTAGTGTTTACATTTTTGTGAGCATTCAGCATTCTATTCGAGACAGGAATTTATATTTGCCTGTGTCATCTACTTGTCTACAGAAAGTAGATGTGCAAGCGAATTTCGAGAACGCAAAGTTTGAATTTCTGCTGAATTGACGAACAGTGCGTGAAGAGACAATACAAGCCATTTGAACGATTGAAGCAGAGCAAAGGACCCTAGTAAGTAAATTAACGTTAATAATATAAGGAATATATATTCGAGCAGAGACACAGTAGTACTACAAGTATATTTAGTTAATTACGGAATTTTTTAATTTTGTAATTTTTGATATATCGATTTTAAAGACTCATGAGCGTGTAGGATTTTAGATCTGATCAATCTAGGAAACTACATATAGGAAATAGATATCTATATTTTTATACGAGGAGGTATAAGAAATTTTTGAGTTTAATATTTTTAATTTTTGCCGAGCAAGGGTAAATAGGAAGTATTGCGACTTCATCGCTTTATTTCAGTTTAAACTCATATGCACAGCATCCACTTGTTACTTTAGAGTTTATTTTTTAATCTGATTTTACACAACTAATTTATGGCAGATAATTTGAAGCTTAAAGCCTACGTTACATTGTTAGTTAATACTTTAACAATCAAAGAGACTCACGATACACAATTTAATATCGAATTAGCCACTTTAAGAGTAGACATTTTAAATTTGATTCTTCAGGAAATTACCATTTCAAGTGTTAGTAATTTAAATCTTTCACAAAATTGAGACAGTTATTAAGGGGTATTTTTATATTTCTGAATGACATATGTCAAAAAGATACGAGACTAGACAGACATTAAAAGAGAAAGGTAAAGAAATAAGTGACTCAATATTAGGAAAGTATATCGTAGGTAGGCAACCACTAACAGACCCACCAGAAATAGCTCAACCCAGTTCACCATCTATACCACCAGGCAACACTAAGCAGAGGAAAGAGGAATTTGAAAATTCATTTTCAAATCGAACTTTAGAAGTAGTCAAAGAACTTCAAGACCAGAGTGAGTTAACTTTAGCTTTAGTAAACGAGTCCACTGTAAATAATACCGATAGTGGAAACGAGACAGCGGGAAAATCTCAAAATACGCAAAGTAAAGTAAACTTAAGTGTAGAGCCTACAGAAAATTCGACGAACAAAGGGGAAAATCGGAACGACAGAGACGACGATTTAAATTTAAGTGCACACCCAGGCAGATCAGGAAGTAGTACCAGTAGTCCAGGTGATAGTGAAGGAGACGACGATTTTGAAATTAGAGAAAATCGGGCACAACCACCTACACCACCAGCAAAAAAGGCGGGACTACCACAACCACCGAATATCACTGAGAACCTGAGTGAAGAGGAGAAGAAAGAGTTTATCACCAATTTTCAACTAGCACACGCAGAAGCAGAGCAAAAAAAGAAAGCTCAGAAAATCAAAGATAAAAAGGAAGCCGAGGAACAGTTAAAACTTGAGAAACAACTTTGGGACGAGGAAATGGCGCATTTAAATACCAGAGGATGGACGCCACCCAAGAAAGTTAACTTTCAGGTAGGAGTAGACGAACCAGGAGCACATTTTGACGACTTTGTTCGGACCATGGCAATCATTGGAATCAAAAAAAAAATCAATTGGCGTGATTCGGAAATACCCTGGATAGAAGCGCAGTGACATGGTTTGGAAATAATGTGAGCACCCTGGAAATGGACACCCTGAAGGCGGCTTTTGTGAAGGCTTTCCCAGTGAGCGAAACATTATTAAGCAAACGCTTGCAGCTTCGAGTGATGTTACCAGACGAGCCAGTGGCGCAGTATGTTACGGATAAGGTAGCCCTTACATTGGCAGCCATTCCGCACGCCACGGACCCAGACTTTATTAGGGAAGTTAAAAATTGACTCACGCCTCAAATGACAAGTAAGTTGCCATACGGGGGCAAGGAAATTAAAAAGATTGAGGACTTTACGAATTTTCTAGTTGAACTGGAGCAGACAGATATGGGTCTATGCGATACGGCTTTAGTGAAAGAGTGCCAGGCGAAAATTGCGGTTTTAGAAGCCAAACTTGGGACATCTAACAAGGGAGGTTCTAAATCAACGTACGATAGACAGAAGCAGAAGCAAAAATTTCCACGCAACGAATACAACGGAGACACTCAAAAAGATGGAGAGAACCGAAACTGGAAAGGCAGCGGCAGAGGACGCAGAAGGGGTCAAGGCAGAGGCAATGGAAACTATGTCGAGAAGGACAAATCAGATGTGGATTGCTACACGTGCGGAGGCCCAGGGCATTTTTCGAGAGATTGCCCGAAGAGACCGACACAGCGAAACGATAACAACAACAATAGAAGAGAAGGGAGCCACCGAGGGAGGGGAGGCTACTCAAAAAATAATGGCGAACAAAATTTAGAAGGCAGGCAAGGCGAAATCAGAGGAGAAGCGCCACCAGAATACGAGCCACCCAGACAGACGGCATACGTCTATATGATGACGACCGAAGACTCGACGTCATCATTCGTAGATATCAAGGTCCGAGACAAATGGACTACAGCGCTTTTGGACACTGGAAGTACCAGGACGCTAATTAGCAGGCAGCTCATAACAACCCAGAGAATAACCTACGACACGGACATCGATGTATGCGGAATGACAGGAGAACCAGTGAAGGCTATGGGAACAGCAGTAGTAGCTTTAGATCTGGGCACGAGGGTATACAATATAGAAATGATAGTCATGGATATTGTAGAGCCAATAGTAGTTTTGGGGCACGATTGTTTTGTAAGATTTAAGGTAGCCATGGACTATGGAGCCGATCAGATTAGATCACCGATCTTTGGGAACATGCCGTTCTACGAGCAGCAGAGGGAACAAAAGAAGCCATTGGAGCAGAAAGTGACATTTCGTTTCGAGACGTTAAAGGGCCAAGAAGAGAAAGAAAAAGAGAGAACGAGACGATTTACGAACCAGAAGGGAGGACGATCTTCGCCTAGTAATAGAGTTATCAAGCCCAGTATTGACAGGAAAAGGGGGAGAGAATTAACAAGAGTCAAGAGGACCCATGTATTTTCACCTTTGTCCGCTTGCGCAAGCTCATGGACCCTGAGCAGTCAAAGGAAATCATGGCCTAAGTATTTCCTGGAAGGGGCTCAAAAATACCAAAGAACCAGCGGATTTCGTTCTACTTTATCAGAAGAGAGAGACAGAAGGAGAGTTATTAGGAAAACAGAATTAACAACAATGGAAAGGGAGACTATGACAGCCTCCGGGCTAACAAAAAGGGAGATGGAGGACTTGAAATGCGACAAAGGAGAGTCAACGCTACGACTATTCAGAGTGTATGGGAGGGAGACCTATGCACACGCAAGTCCAAAATTAATAGCCACACACTTTCCAAGACTCTCCGAATACCCAACAACATGGTATGTATCAAGAGGCACACCATACCAACACCGCAAGTACATAATAGAAGGAGACGAGAAAATTGGAAGCTACGTAATCAGAGGCTACAACTCTACATTCTTTAGTTTTGACCCCATGTTCACGATAGAGTACTATACCTGTTAATATTCCAATCTACGTGTAAAGTCATTTTTATTACCAGGAACTTTGAGGGAAGTAGACTTGGCGGTAGCTAAGGATATTAAAGTATGGACGGACTCTGGAAAACTAACCACTCAGATGCAGTGAGCTATGCGACAAAAACATGGCATGGGAGGAGAATGTAATCTGTGTAGATTTTACATCAAGGACGATTGGGTGTGCAAGCAAAAAAGGCGAGACACTAAGCACTTACTACAACTACCATTCACCAATCTAAAGGAGTCCAAAGCGAGAGGGAAGGGACTACTAAAAATCACAGACACAGTGAAGGAGAGACTAGATTAGGAAAAAATACGGAGAGTAGACGCCGACACGAGAAAATCCAAAAGAGAAAGGGAGCAAAGGAGACTTACTTCCAAAGACACAGCAGAATCTATCATGAAGAGATGGAAAAAATATGTACGCGAGTGTGATGACAATTGGGGAGACGACTGCACTATCAATGACAACGAGAAGCCATCAACATCTAAAGGAAAGGGTAATAACAAATCAGTTACTCATTTTTCAAAGTCGGCCACTAAAAATTTAAAGGGGGCATGTGTCAAACATTTTGACTTTGAGGACGAGTTTGCAATGGAAATGGAAATGATGAAAGCAGCCCAGGCCGAAGCACCCAAATCGAGAAAAATTCAACAGCAAAAAGAGGAAGTTCCCCTTACAGAACAATTGGAGGGAGCGTGCAGTCGACATACTGAGGAATAAACAAGAAAATAAAGAAGGCAGACCACGAACACCATAGGAAATTGATGAAGAGGCAGCAGCAACTTAGTCAGGACGTCGAATGGGGATACATCGCCCATCAAATCAATATGCAGCACGAGCCAACAAGTTTTGACAAGAAAACTTGTAAACAAGCAGAAAAGAAAACGGCTAATGCACTGAAGGAAGCATATGGATTTCATCGAACCCGGTCCGTGGCCGAGGGGTGGGAATCCACCGTCCTCGATAAGTCTAGTTTTCCTTTTGGTTGGCTTGACTGAACACGCCGGGGTAGCCGATCTTTCCTTTCCGATGGGAATAGAAAATAAGTTGATAGGCTTGGCTGAGGAGTTGGGTCTGAGCGGCGGAGTGAGCTACTAAGCGGGCTAGTGTGTACAATTACAGATATGCGGAAATGTTTACATCTCCAGTGGCATAGGTAATTGGCTTAAACGGAGTCTTGCGAGATTTCGGCTTCCCTGCGTACTTCGGTATAGTAAGCAACAAATTCGTTCGTCTCTCTCTCTACACTCTGAAGCTCAAGTACCAGCTATTTTCGAATACCGTCACACGTGATTGGAACTGTCGGTGGGTGACAGGACAGACAGTACCATTCTCAGCTGAGCATGAAGAACTCGGCTGGTTTGGATGTAATACTGTTTGTTTCGTTCCCTCCACTCAGTGGGAAAATGTTCTGACCATCTGGAGTAGTCCAGTATAATCTATGCTTCTCAAAATGGGCGGCCGTTACTTAGGCACCGAATACAATTTCTCTTAAATATAGTAAGACTGAGCACTGCATTATAGTGGTCCTGTGATTTCATCACTTGATCCACCCTGCAAGCTCATAGAGCAAATGAGTATGAGAAAAACAGTGGACCATAGGCAATGCCTGAATGTCATAAGCTGTATAAATACTACATACATATGGATTTCATCAATGGAACTTGTACTGCGATGGAAAACAAGAAAGGGAAGCAAAGGCAGCAGAAGAGGCCAAAGCACAGAGTACGAGCACCATCAAAGTACTAGGAGCTGAAGAAGACGAGGACTGGGACATAGTAGTATTGAACGTTGAAAAAGAGGAGGAAATTACTACACCCACTCCACAGCCCACACCACCACAACCAACGACAACAACTGCAGCGGACATAATTTGGGAATTGATTCCGCCTATGAGAAGCTTGAGAGTACATGCCAGAGCAGCTAAGGTGACTAAAAGAGTAAGAAAACCAGGAAAGATTTGGTCATTATTTTCATTAGCAATGCTTTTTATGTGTTTTATAGGGCTGACCGAGGCTAGACCATGGTGGTTAAACCCATTACGAAAAACAGGCAGACTGGGGACGGGTATCAAGGGATATGCTCCAGTACCAGCAAGGGTACCCACTGTCAACATGGTCTTCCCCGCCAGTCCGGGCACGATTAAAAATCTACCCAAAGGTATGGAGGCGACAGGGCAAGCGGCATTCAAGGCTGAAAAAATATCTCAGCGACAGAAAAATGCAGCGATGGAAGCTCAATCACCAAAAGCAGGGAATTCAAATTCATTTTCGGACTAGGCTTTGAAAGACACTCCAGGCAAAGAACAGAAACTTTTTGACAAAGAAGACGCATTATCAAGAAGCGGAGATATGCCAGCCAGAACTGGAGATTCCATGTCTCCCAACGCACAATCAGTATATCAAGGATGGTCACCGCAAGGATCACAGGGCTCTGCAGTGTCAATTCCAGGACCACCAGCGACGTGGGGGCAGAAAATTAAAAGTGTTCTCCCATCTGAAAGTGCAGTCGGGACAGCAGCGGCCCAAGCAGGAGGACTAGCGGTAGTACTAACGGCAAGTGATCTAATTAAAACGGGAGCTATGGGAGCGATGGGGATGGGTCCACAAGAAATTCTAGCACCTATTATCAATAACACGATAGTAATTTCTAACGATGTACTGGACAAGATGTATAGAACCTATGAAAACTACGAGCCGAGAAGCCCCACCCAAAGAAACAGCAATGACGATGACTATTCGAGTTCTGATGAAGATGCGTTGAGGTTACAGGTAGTTCCAGCGTGGCTACCAGAGGCATTTAGAACGGCAAACGAAACACATTTTAATGGTACACTCAGAAAGCAGTTAACAACACCATTACCAGAGCAGGGAGCTTTATTCGGGGAAAATAATAACAAAGTAGGGAGCGTAACGGTAACTGACGGTAATTGGACCTATATAATAACTATGGGTACTGTCCGGTTTGCTATTATGGCCATGTTATTTTTTCTAAGTTTGTGGATGTACGTGTGTTACGGCGGCCTACCATGGAAAGTCCAGAAAGGAAAACCAGTCCAGAAAAAGCAGAAAGACCGAGAGCTGAAGCGTTATAATTCTATGAGACTTGAAGCACCGATTATTGAAAGTGAACCCTCAGATGACGAAGTATTTTTGAATGATATCGAAGGAAAGGACCTATGTTCTTACAAACTGAAGGACAGAAACACCTTCATTCAAGCTTTGATTGAAAGACAGGTACAAATACAGAAAGAAGCAGAAAGAGGAAGCGAAAAAGGACCAGGCAGGCAGCAGCGGCTTAAATCCTAACGCCAGTAGTTTTTGTTATTAGTTGAGAAATTAATTTAGGGAATAGCCAGGTAAAGGCAGGTAATTAAGTAGTAATTTATTTTTACACTTAGTAAAATTTTAAAAATGCCAAAATTTTTACTTTTCAGATTTTAAAAATGTTTTTTGAATTTTTTTCAAATGACCTAAGTGTCAGGGTTTAAATCACGGGTCGATTTAAATTTTAGGGGAGAGAATTATTGGACATAGCGACCAATGGAGCTATGCGGTAGTAATTTATTTATAGTAAACAGATTCAGAAATAAATAGTTAAGTCTAGGAAATAATATAATAATAATTTATTCATTGGGTCGATTTAACCGAAGTTCATACAACCAGACTCAACCAGTCACTGTGGGTGAGGAAAATAGGAGGCTACCGCGTTAGATCGTCTCGGTCTTTGTACCCTTTCACCTATCCCCGTTCCCTCCTCCACAGTAAAGGAGTCTCATTCCCTAGGCCCCTACAGTAAGTAGTGGTCACTAAGGAGCACCGAAGGAGATTGGGTTTCAATCAACCATCCAGTGACGTTTACCGTACAACACCGAGCCGTAAACGATTAGCAGTGGCCGGGGATTGAAGCCGGGTCTGAGACTGTAAATTTCGTTACAGTCTGCAGTCCTAACCGCTCACCCAAGCACGCCTGCTTTAAGTCTAGGAAATGACATTGAGCATGCTGAGTTATGCGGATGCGATTGTAGAAATAATTTAATAAGAATTTATTGTGAAATACTTTATTAAGCGAAGCTCGAATTGAGTTATTTAAATTATAGATGGATCAATTATTAATTGACCAAGATGGTTTTGTGAATGTCGTGCAAGGACATAGTTAAGCAATCGCGGAAATCAATTGTAAATTCTAATGTAATTAAGAATGTAAACTTATAACATAATTCAAGGGAACCGAGTTTTAATCAGTAAGTAATCTGAACTTAAAAAGAGTATCCTTTCGGACTCTGAGAATCACACACTTCAATCAATTAGCTTGTACCTTATGTACCAATAAAACACTTTGTTTTATTTTATCATTTTATTTAAAGCTAATAAATTATCACGACTTGATTATCAATTCACACAGTATTCCAACAGTCATTTATTTAATCGCACATTGAACTTATAGCACAGTACACACATAAGTATCCAACGAAGAAGTTAACAGTAGGTAACAACCCTGCCATACCCAACAATATCAGCTGCGATTTGGATTAGATGGACATTACAAGCATAGTTCTGGTCAAGTATGTAAAAAAACTTAACCGAGAGAAGAATAAAGTAAAGCTTTGCCACTAATAAAATCCTGACCCAGGCAAGCCTGTAATCAAAACTAAACTCAAGCAAGTCTGCCCTCAAAATTTAACCCAAGCAAGCATTTAGCAAAAACGGAAACCTGGGAATGGCTGTGGCTATAATGTAATCCGCGCAAGTCTGTGTCTAAAGCTTAAACCAAATATAACAGTAAGAGGTTTTCAAGTCGACGGTTATGGTATTCAGCAGTAGATCCATCTTGTTAATGGTTACGCCAAAACTAATCTTTTATGTAAAGCAGGTGTATACGGAAATAGAGAGCAATGATCACAGCAAGCATAATCACGGACAATCATGTTAAAAAACCCTACCCCAGCCAAGATCTGTGGTAAAATCATAACCTAACCAATGTTGTAGTAGAATTTTTACCGACCCAAACCTGTGGTAACATTTTAACCCAGCCAATACTGTCGTAAAATTTTAACCCATCTAATATTGTGGTAGAATTTAAACCCACACAATACTGTGGTATAATTTTAACCCAGCCAATGAAGTGGTAAAATTTTGACCCAGACAATACTGTTGTAAACGTTTAATCCAGGAAATACTGTGGTAAAATTTTAACCCAGACAATACTGTGGTAAAATTTCATTCCAGCCAATACGGTGGTAAAATTTTAACTCAGCTAATACTGGTAAAATTTTAACACAGCTAATACTGTGCTAAAATTTTAACCCACCTAACACAATAGTGAAATTATGACAAGGGCCAGTCTGTTGTCAAAATTTAACCCAAGCAAGTATTTCAGCAAAGCTCAAGTTGATTAAATCACAATCAATGCAAAATTTTGTTTAGTGTAACAACTAAAAGTAAAGATTACATACTACAATTCCGAGTAATTTAGATTTTAAAGTGTAACCCTGGCAAGGCCCTGGTCAAAAGTTACACCTTGCGCCCCTATGGGAAAAATTAATCCCTTAATCTGAGCAGATATCTGGTGAAAACTCACCCCGAATTCTATTTGACCGCAATCAATGCAACATTTTATTTACTGTAACAGCTAAACTTGAAGAACATAAATATATTAATTTTTGTTAATTGCAACCCATCGGGTTGCTACCTTGCTAGTCAATATGTTAATTTCTGCATTCTTCACATTTTCTGCTAGAACATCCTTAAACTCATGTAAGTTTCTTGTCTTTGGTTGTACAGTCCACGTGGACTGAAATTTCTTCTATAATATATTGTCGGGATACAAAGTCGAGATACCTGGGCAAGGTGTCCAAACCCTGCCGCTTCCATTTGATTGCATGGATATGAAACTATTTGGACACCTTGCCCAGGTATCTCGACTTTGTATCCAGACAATATGTATTACTAGAAACTTCGATTTTACTATGCGGTCTAACCATGCCGACTTTTCTATTTCATCAGCCATGTGGCATGACCACGCTTTCAAGCTCTCATCGATACAACTCAGCCTAAAATCTCTGACTTCCAATCCAACTCTGTTGCAGTCCAGACTTACAAACTGAACTGCTCTACTTGTATCTTTTACCACATTTATTGTAAACTATACTACTGCTTTACCTTCATTTTCTTCAAAGTTAAAATAAATCTTATTTATTATTTTTTAGAAGTGTTGGTTTTTGGGTTAAAGTCCATTTAAGAAATTATTATTATTTCCATTATTGCTATGCTGCATAAATCCGTATTTTAGACGTTACTATTATTTAGAGTGTTGCACCTACCTACATCTACGGATGTTGAAGCAACAGATTTACGACCTGAAGTCTCAACATCCTAAATTTCATACAAGTCTGGGTTCGCCACCAAACAGTTTTTATTAAATAGTATTGTGTGGACCACAAGTCAGAAACGAAAATACCGTCTTTTTGTGCTTCAAAGAGCTACAAAATGATGTTTCAATTGTGTTGAAATGGATCAAGTGTTTCAATATCATCGTAAACTATGTACATTTATAGATATAAACCAGTGTAAGCCAAACGAGAACGAAATGAGGTCGTTCTCGTCTTTTTGATCGGTCTTTTTTTGACAAAAAAAGACGCATATGAGCCCTCCAAGAAAAATAAAACGGACTCCTCGAGTTTTGGAGCTGTGTGGAGCTTGCTGGAGCCCATGCTTTCGACTATGAAATTTTCACTCCGCCTGCTTTTTGGACCGACCTCTGACTATAGGAGCATATTTTTTTGTCCACTGTACGCTGTACGCTGTGCAGTACTGTGGAATACCGTGGAGTACCTAAGTACCTTAACTACCTTAAGTAGTACCTACCTACTGTATGCCGTATATATTAATATATTTAATACTAATGATGTATGCTTATGCTTATCACTGCATAAATATTATATTACTGTATAGGTTATATGTATAAAGCATGTGGCCAACATGTAATAGAATTAAGTGTTACAACTCAACTAAAAAATAATAATTATATTAAAAATTGCTGTATGTTGAAGATTTTAATAATGCGTATGCAAAAATATTTCAATATTTTATTTGAATTATATTATTATTATAAGTATGTAGTAAAATACAGTGCAACAACCTAAAGCCACGTATGTTTTTTTGTGAGTTTTATTCTTTTATTATCCATGTAATTTATTTTTGTAATTAATTAAAAAAAAATAAATTGAAATCAAAAACAAAAACATGATATAAAATTAGCGGTAATTCAAGAAACTAATACATCACCGACACTTACAATTGTGTCTTACACTCTTATTTTTAACAAAAATATAAATTAAAAAAGTAAAAGTAAATTATATTATAATATATACTTAGAAAACAAACAAAGCGTTTGGAGCTTTAAAAAAAATTAAAATCATTTGCCTAATACAGAACAGATCATATTGATTATAAATTATTTGTTATCAAGATCCAACTTTGTGCGTGATAGTTTAGTGAAATTATGCTTTTTAAAAGTTAGTGTCTGCTTATAATTATTAGAGTCCAAGTTGTCAGCCTCAGACTCACTTACATTATTATTATTCTGATCGGAATCAGAACAATCTGAATCAGAAAAACTTATAAGTTGTATGGCATTCTTATTGTCCTCGTCTTTTTTAGATTTTCCAATATTACCTACGTTGGAGCTATTACATTGTTGATTGTGCCCCCGCATGTGACGCTGATACGTGTCTCTACGTGATAATACAGCGTCACAAATTAAACAAGCATATTTAACCTTAACCCGAGCAGAAGTTTGATTGATTCCTTTTTCAACTTCAATGCCCTGGCATGCTCCTACTTGTGTTTTTGTTGCAACATTTGGCGTTGCAACTGCAGTTGCAATACACACAATTTTGAGTGAGTTCAGTTTTTTTAAAGATTTATCTTAAGCATAAGCAACTTTATCTTTACATTTAACAGCCTCTATCCGGTCTATTATTTTATTTTCAATATTAATTTTATATTTAAAGTTTATTGTTTACAGTTGCTGTCAACTTTGAAGATAATCCTGTTCTTCGTGAGTGAAATGAATTCATTTGGGCTAATTTCAATCTTGCTTCAACTGCGGCCGTAGATTTTAGTACAGTTTTTTTAGTTGTAAGTTGTAATGCTAAAGGTAATAGTGACTGCGGTTGTGCTTGCTTATCCATCATGGTACCAAGTCATGCAATGCACTGTTTGTTGCAACACAAGTTTACGATGCAGAAACCGGATTGTAATTTGTCTTTTTATTTTCTAAGTTTAAAGTTTGCACTTAAAATACCTAAACACTTATTAAATAAACTGTAATACTGGAATTGTTGATATTTTTATTTTTATGATTTATTGAAATCTTATTTAAACATTTTGTTTAGTTGTTGGGCTGCGTCAGTTGACTTGTTGAGTGGTTGAGTGAAAAGTTGGAAAGTACACTCCGCTTACCTTTTAGTTTAGGAATGTAAGCTGCAGTTGGCAATAAACAGTACTTTTTGCTTCTAGTGCTATGCTATATACAAGTGCAAACCCAAGCAGTAACAGTACAACCCAAACCCCAACCAATAATAATGTAATTTGGCGTATCACAACTTGCAACTTGCACAAAACATTAAATTAAATATTTAATTTGAACTATTTTAAGCATGCAGAGAATTTTAATCGCAGCTAAGCATTTTTTCATTTAAATTTCGGTATGAACACTACTTTATTTATTTGTCTTTTACCAATCCCTAAAAATTAAAAAGTAAAAAGCATAGCATGAATAAATAAAAAATAAATAATAGGAAAAAATATTTCTATTCTATATTCTGTTATTCTGTACTATTACTATTACATAGTATAGTATATAGCATTGCCATGTTATTAAATGTCACTTGCATATGCATTATGCATACGTAGGAGTAAGAGTGAAAGAGGAACGTGGAAGTACAATGTAGTACAAGAAACAAGGTAGTTAGGTACCTTTACTCTAATGTACGCGTCAAAAATATATACCTTGACTCGTCAATGGTAAAAACTTTTTACCACCCCCTTCTGCCTCAAGCGTTTCTAGGGACCAAGGCAGATCGGAGCTCTGTGGAGCTGTGTGGAGCTGTGCGTTGGAGCTGCCTTCGTCAATTTGCAAATCTGGAGCCCATGCCTTCGAGTGTTTGGGAGAACAGCGCTTCGGTACCAGATCGGTCAGCCTTCGTTCTCTGCTACTTGGCTGACAGTGGTATAAAAAAAAGTGGTAGCTGCCACGTGCGATGGTAATGGTGTCATAACACTCAAGCCATGTCTTTCTTTTAGTTACTTATTAAATAATACGAATACGTTTAATGAATGATACTAATAAGACAACAACGAGTGACAACTTAATCAGCTCACTTGCAATAATAGTTTTAAAACATTTGGGGAAAAATTTATTTTCTGAGTTGGGGTAAAAATATTTGAGCAGTTTTGTAATTGTAAGTATTTGTACTCATTTGCAGGGTGAGCCTTCAGTTCTGGTACACGTATTTGGGACCATAACAAGTTTTTTCAAGGAGTGGGCTAAATCATTTAGCATACCGCCGAAAGTAGTGGATGATATTTTAATGATCGCTTTGAAAGGATCAATAAGGATTTAAAATTATAATTTATATACTTGATATTTATGAGTAGGATATTTTTTCCATTCCGTTACGAAAATGTTAAAATTATGATAAGCAATTAGTGTTTTGTATACTGAGCTGTAAGGCTATTGCAAATTGCAATTGTGCAACAGTGACGTGGTCAAGTTTTTTCTCTCTCTCTGCAGTAATTCAAAATTTTGTATCAGTTGTTTTAAATATTTTAGTATGTTAGAAGTAAAGTGTCTACAATTAAGGAAAATAAAGTTTTTAAATTTTATCATTGCCCGAATTCCACTATCTGTATTACTATTAATAAGATTGCCTGTCAGTAACTCAGCCAAAAGATTTTCATGAGTAAGGCTACTAGTAGTTACTTTTGGTTACTTTCATGCCGTTTTCCCGCCGTTTCGGCGCCGCATGGCAGGTTTTGCTCCGAAAAAACCGAACAGAAAATAGCCGAAAAAACCGCACAGTTTCTCGCCGAAAAAACCGCACAGCGGGTTGCAAATTTTTGTGCGAATTTTTGTGCGAATTTTTTTGCGATTTTGTTTGCGAATTTTTTGCGAATTTGTTTTTTGCGATTTTTTTTTGCGAATTTTTGCGAATTTTAACGGGATCGGGTCAGTTCCGGATCGGGTCAATTTGGAGCGCTGCCTTAGTGGATGTATAGTAGTATATTGTAGTAGGAGTGCTGCTAACCTAAATCTATCCCTTAACCTCACCTAACCTGAGCGTTCGTGTATAGTGCTATATAGTAGTAGCATTCCTGGCGGGTTTTTTCCCGCCGCAATAGCTCCGCCTTCTTGCGCCGCATTGCCTCCCGCCACAACCTGCAACTCTATAGCCTTTATGCTATTTCCCGCCATTGTGTCTGCTATTTCCCGCCAATGCATCTAATGCTATGCCTCGCCAGTGCAGGTTATTGATTATCCCGCCGCTCTCGCCTTCTCTCTTCACATCCTAGTCTGCGGGAAGCTCTAGCCTGAGCCCGCCGTCGTCCCTGGGGATGCCTGCCATTGAAATCAATACAAAATTCTTGCATTTTCTCTCAAAATCAATGGTAAATTTATTGTTTTTCTGAAAATCAATACAAAATTCTTGCATTTTCTCTCAAAATCAATGGTAAATTTAGTTTTTTTTCTAGAAATCAATGCATAATTTTGCATTTTCTGCAAAAATTAATACAAAATTCTTTCATTTTCTTTATAAATCAATACAACATTTTGCATTTTCAACGATAATTTATACAAAATTCGCTAAAGCCGCAGCCATGGAGCTTGCCGCTGCCCTGGACCCGCCGCTCGGAGGTCTGCCGCTGCCCTGG